>JAJVSH010000061.1:272290-342104 GCA_021460005.1 Tetramorium alpestre | reverse complement strand
ATATATATATAACTTTAAAAAATTAATATTATTTTGTGATCAATTTCCTTTCCATGAAAAAAAAGTAAAACAATATATAAATACTTGCATGAACTAGACAGACAAAATTTATTCCTATATATTGTGTTAAATTTGTTATAAATTACCTATCATCGTATTCAATCCAAAAAGAATTCCGTCCAAAATGCTGCCTTTTAACTGTTCCAAATTGAAGAAGAAAATTTACTAAATACTGTCGCGACACAGTCTTGGGTAATGGTGCAACACAAAGTGATTTTCCTGGTAAATAATGATCCTCTTCCTGTGATTTCTGTTCCGATCTTGATTTTTCTTGATATTTTGAGCTTGTAGGAATTTGTTCATTTGTATGTTTGACGGATTTAGCAATTGAATCATGAGAATCAGAATTCATGGCTCAAAATTGTTAAAACAATCGTAATTTATTATATTAATTTAGTTATGTTTCTCTGGCTTCTTTCTTTCAGGCTTCTCAATAATAATGTAGTATATAAAAATAGATAAAAAATGATCACTATTTTTAATTGAAATTCAACTGAAATTCAATGTTTCACCATTTCTAGTAATCACTTTCAGAAAATACTTTGTTTCGATAAATCCTTCTGAATTTCCGGCACAGAGAACAACGTCATTTTCAGATTTAAGAAATATTAAGCCATCTCGCTTTGCTTTTCCAAAATCAATGTAAATGAAAAGATCGGCATTCTGACGTAAACCATTAATAAAATTTAATCCCTTTGCAAAGTGAATATGATTTCTTTTTACACGTGATAGACCTTCAATTTTTATCTTTGGCCAGTACTTAAAATAAGTTCCGTGAATTATGTCAAAATCTATCCAATCAAGTATCTTCAAGCTCAGTTTATTGATCTTGGCTATAGAGTGACCTTGATTTGCCTTTATTTCTAAAATACCATTATTAGATTGAAGGGTAAATCTTTGCTTGTTATTATTCTTTACCACTCTCTTGATATCATCAATAGTATATTGATGCAGTGATTTATTTAACAATTTGTTAACTGCAATGAAACCGTCTGATTTAATACTTAAGCCTTCCTTTATAGCCCCGTGGCGTAACAGATACGATAATCTTTTGCTGAGGGCAATGTCACTTTTACTCTGCTTCTGAAATAATAAAACAAAAAAAAACAATGTTAATAATATTCGTTATTAAGAGATTATTACACAAATGAATAATAAATGAAGATTTGTTTCAGCTGAAGAAACACAAAGCAAACACTGTAAAGTGCACTCCGTTAAAAACAATTTGAGTTATTTCTTATATGCATTAACATGCAGTCTTACATTATCATACTGTTAATATAAGCCATAATTTGGGATAAAATATGCACAGATATTTTTCCTTGTAAAATTACATGATTGTCTAACCTCTGAAAACATGAAACTAACGTAGCTCGCAACTTTCCCTCGAATCGATCTAATCGGTCTTCCTTACATTAACTTGAAGATGTACATTTTGACATTTACGATTTTTCAATGTCATAAGTTTAAGGACTTCTAATTAATATCATAACAATAATATCGCGTAATACCTGCTAACCTGTTAATTCGTCTTGGCCACAGAATAAATGATATCTACGCTTGAAAACGTTATATGTATGATTTTCTTCGTTTTCTTCTCCGAGTTTCCAATTTCATCCGTCGCTTCTCTTTCGCTACTGTCGTTTAGCAATAAACCATGGAGGTAGGAATATCAGAAGGGAGCAGAAAATACTTTTCTAGACGGGGGCGGGGGGGAGTGAAGCTATCGCTCAAGATGGCGAGCATATTGGAAGAAGAAAGATAACCGCTGAATTTCAGAAGTTATCTTTCTCCTTCCAATATGGTCGCCATCTTGAGCGGTAAACCTTCGTTCCACGTCTCAGGCTTCACCCCCCTCCCCCGCGCATTTATGATATTCCTCCTCCAGATATTCCTACCTCCATGGATAAACCCTACCAGAGAGAAACCTGAAAGAGGCCATCCCGGCCTTTTTCGCGAGACCGATCGTTGGTCTAGCATTAGCGCCAAACGTGGATGTAGAACTACGTGGCCACATTCACTGTTGATAAATCGTTTCCGTGCATGGATATGCCTGGCAAAATTTGCAAAATTTAAATTAACTCGAAAAGTACTTGACAAAAACATACTTTATCATAGCGCCAAAGAGAATCATACTCAGTTTTAAAGTAATAATAATAAACTATTTGTTTCTGAATACGCGAGATTTTATGTATTAATGCATTTATATATTAATATACATTAATATACGTATATAATATATAATACACGTATATATTATATATTAATATACATTAATATACATATAAATGACATACGACATTATATGACGCGTGACGTTGACCGCACAGGAAACGAAGTCACTTTGCCATTTTGACGGCATTCTCATTTCACTTACAGACGGACACGGAACAGCACAAGAGAAGGAATTCTGACAATTGATAAATCGAGAACAGAATAAGAAGGTTGGAAGAGGGATCATGCGCCGGCGGAGCAACTTTACGGTAAACAATTATTGCTTACTTGCTTGTAAAATCTTTTCTTTTTGTTTTGTGGGATCAATTTGTTTCAATAATTTAGAAATAAAATAATTAGAGCTAAACAATTAATCTGAAACATTATAAAATTGAAAATAATATTCAGCGTTAGCGCGGGCCGCGGGCACGGCTCCTCCCCCTCAATCTTCGGCGGCGTTCGGCGTTAATAAACAAATCTGATAAAAAAATTTGATAAACAATTTCTTATTAGAGAATATATTCTTATTCTAGAATATATATAATAAACTTATTGAAGAATTTCCAAACTTTGGATTGACGAGAAGTCAAATAACGCGCGCTGAAGAATCGATAACCATCGACCATCCCGTCGTGCCTCGCGCGCGAGCAACTTCGCAGCGATAACTGCGCACTGTTCCTGCCAGGAAAGGAATGTCGAACGCGTCTAAAATCACTCTCGGTCTATGTTGCATGTCGTCCCTCGGAATAATAGGCTACGTGCATTACAAGCAGTCTTACGACAGGTAGATATTGCGTTACTCAACATATTTCGGCATATTCTCGCAACTGACGATCTGCGTAAAAATCGTTTCAGGGAGCAGTTGCACTTAGGTGTGATACGCGACATCGAGCGACAAGAACGCCGCAAGGCAGAAAATGTCTACATTCTGCAGCAGCAGGCCGAGCTAGCCAAGGAACTGCGCAGAGGGCGGGCAATACGTGAGAACGATACGTAACGATTGTTATACGCGTGATTGTTAGTCGACGAATTTTCGTAAGGAATAAATAAGCCCGTGTGTAAAGTATCCCGTCCGGTCATTTTACTCCATTTTGTATGCGCGTCGAGTATCCGTTGATGAAGCGTCCTCCTCTGGAAACACTTGAGTAGATTTACAGCTTTCGCACGAACGCTATGGCTACCAACGAAGCAGCGGATCAACCGGGTAAGTTTG
Source organism: Tetramorium alpestre (assembly GCA_021460005.1). NCBI lineage: Eukaryota > Metazoa > Arthropoda > Insecta > Hymenoptera > Formicidae > Tetramorium > Tetramorium alpestre. The sequence goes on along the minus strand of JAJVSH010000061.1, from coordinate 338,617 downwards.
ATGTACACGGAGCCTCGCGTGTATAAGAAAAGCAAAAGCATTATAACGTAATATATGCCATTTTGGAGTGTATCTTTACTCCGCTTATATATATTGTACATATATTGGGGTTATAATTCTATAACACTAATAACTATAATATATTAAATACATCAGCGCGGCTTCTTTAAATGATTTTAATTTATTCTTTTGTAGCCAACGTCTTTTTTTATATAATTATAATGGTTGCTATCTTATGTGCTATTTTTTAATGAAAGGAAAAGTCAAAGGTGCCGCTTGATTCCATTGCAAAGTTTTACTATATATAAAATGTTAAATACTTGCGTTTCATTTACCTATTTAATTTTTTTTTGTAATAGGAGATTTAAGTTTATATCAAATGAATTGGATTCTATCACAAATAAAATGTTGTATGATGTAACATCTATGCTCTTAAACTTTATACTTTTAATTAGACTTGAAGCTGCACAGCGTTCATAAATAACATGCATAAAATAAAGTGTAATATTACAGTGAAAACATTTCAATGGCAAAGAAAGTTAAAACAGGTGGTTCTTATTTTATAGATTTGTCTTGCATAGAGGAGAGTCTTATGAGTCTAGAGAAATTGGATAGAGCGTCTCCTGATTTATGGCCTGAACAGAGTGAGTACATTTTTTAAGTCATCATTTATGAGTCATGTATACACAATACATCATATATGTAGCGAGCAATGAAGTTCCAGGTGTACATGAGTTCGTTGCTCAAAATTCACCGCAGACAGAACCATGTTTTTGGGCTGCGATGTCGCAGGATGACATTAGCCATGTGCATCGTGAGTTGATATGCATTAACATATAATTCTTCATCCTGTTGCTAAATACCGTAAAATATTTTCTTGCAGAACTGGGTAATTTGTCAATGACCGGGCTTATCTCGGAAGTGAAAAGACTGCACGATTTAGCTTATCAGCTGGGTCTAGAGGAGGCTAAGGAAATGACGCGCGGCAAATATTTGAATATATTTAAACATAAATAACCTAATGAAATAAATTTTAGATTTTGCAAAAAAAAAATAAAACTCGTGAAAATACAATACTATGATCGGTATTCTTAAAAAAAAACGTTTCGAGACGTTTTTATATTTTTGCAACCTTATGAATTCTCTAAGATCCATCTTGTGTATCTCTGTATATTTACAAATGCAGACGGAAAAATGGTGCTTGAGTCACAACTAGACCCAAATGATAGGATTCCAACCTGATTAAAAAAAAAAAGGAAAACATAAATATGTGAACTACATCTGTAGTATATATGTAAATATTTATGTTGATAACATACCAGGAAATATGTGTCCGCATATTTGTATAACAGAGGACTACCGCTGTAACCTGAACAAGGTTCACAGCTTCCTTTGGCGCATAATTCGACAGATAAAGCTTGGCTTAAATAGTCCGAGCACTGCTGCTTAGGTACGAGTTCTAGTTGTAATGACTGTTGCGTCAGTGGTTGCGCTGGATCACAGGGTTACAGCACTTGAACGTTACATAAACACAGCTTACAGTTTACGCTTTACGATAGTTTGTTCTATTAATACAATACCTTTTTGACCTGACAATTTTCCCCAGCCGACCACAGTGCATGTACTTCCTAGGCTGACGTATCTGTCTTCCGGTATAAAGCAGATTGGTTGAGCTGTGGCTGAAGAAGACCGGATATATTGCTATTTCATTGAGGCTGTGATTGTCACAGTGTCTTCAATACGTATATAGTTAAGAATTGTACATACCTGTAAAATCGATCGCTTTCTTTAAGCGAAGTAAGGCAATATTGTTGGAAAAACTTGCGGCGTCGTAGCCCGGATGTTTAACTACATACGATATGTCGTGGCTACTAATATTATGCCCGCAAAATAAATTATTGCAATCTGGATTCGACTCTGTATTATATTCACCAATAAGCACAGAGCATCTACGAACGAGGATTATTATAATTACTGCATGCTTATACAATTCAATGCTGTCATACGATCGAAAATCTGAGCAACGATCATTCGTTATATTTTATTTTCGACTGCTATATATACGTACAATTTGTATCTGTCCGATTTCGCGAGTGCGCATGTAGCTGTAGTCAATACAGTAAGCTCATTAACAATCACGCCATTGCACGAGTATTTGATCTCACCCGTTAATGTATCTGAAAGCGAATTCTTGCTAACAGTCTGAAAACGCATGTCTTATATAATAAAAGAGATATAGCTAACTTTCTCTCTCTCTCTCTCTCTTGTCCTTCGAATAAACAAAATTGTATATAATTTGCTACATACATGATGCCACAGGAAGTTTTTTGCCTTGAACTTTATTGAAATATTTGGAATCAATTTCAATGAAGAATTGAAATACAATTGAAATTACTTTTAATACAGCATTTTAACTTCGATATTATAGTTCAAATACAATTGGCGGTTTCTGGGACATCCTGTATATTACGCAACGTCTATGTAATACAAGCACTTGTGAATACGTGCAAAGTACTTGCTTATAAAACCGATCCTTGCGACAAAAGGATACAATCCTAAAGTGTTTGCGTTGCTGCGAACAATACTTTTTCCACACTGAATGCTTGAAGATGGCTGCGTTGGATACGCATCCAGATTTCTGTCTGGATATGTCGGCTGTTTGGTATTGTCGACACTGCAGCAAACTTTTATGCGTGTTCGATCGTATCCGCACACAGCTTGTCGTAATCTGTATTAAAAAAACTCACGTATGTAAATATTATGCATTCGTCCCTTCAACGTAAAAAGACGACCATGTTACCTATGAGCGGAAAGCGCGTTTTGACTCATTAGGGACACAACCGCCGGGCAGTACTCGATAAACGCACATTTCTGATCACTAGGACAAGAAAGAGAATTATTCTGGCACAAATCGTACTGATACCAAGGATACTCGCACAGCTCCGAAGTTACGATCGGCAGTAAAAGTAGTAGTAACAGGCAGCACATTTTTCGGATATAAATGCAACTGAGAGATGATCACACTCTTGACAAGAATAAAAATTCGTTAGTTTCGTACAAGCGGAGACCTTAACGTCGTCAGTCGATTTCGAGAAGCAAAATTTTGTAAAACGATCCTTTCCATGAAAGGAGTATGCAAAATCGATCGACTTTTTAGAGAAATTAAATTTTTTTTCTCAAATTTCTTTTATCGGATATATTGTGTTTTTCATGTAGTGACGCGACGGATTAATGCAGATAGATTGCGTAGTCCGTTTCGCATTCGCGACCAACATCGTCTGTACCGGATGATGAACTGATTTCGTTGCATCGCACACCCGTATGCGACAATTTCGTTTCTCTCGGTTACCTTGACTAGAGCATTATTCGCACATCCGGCGGAACTGTGATGATCACGCGAAGAGTATACGTATTATACGATTAATTCGCGAAACTGTGTTACTTTGATTTCTTGAGAAGACAACAGAGGATTGATATAATTACTTCCTTAGTATGAGCTATACTTAAATTAGCGAATTAAAATAAAATGGATTACTCTCTTAAACGCTGCGATAAATTTGTACAGCGCGGAAACATTTAATGAATGATAAAAGGAAATATTTCTACAAAAGCAACGGAAAAAGAAGAACATCTTATATAAGATATTTACATTGTTTATTAGACTGCATTGTCTAATTGTGTGACCCATCATGTATATAAAATTTATTAATATTCGTATAACATATAACTTGATAAAATCGTAGAAGCAAAGTAATAAATTATTAAGTACTATTTGTATAAAAATTGCTTTGCTATTCGGTACACATTATGGATTAATGGTGCATTAATGAATTTGGTTTGTACGTTTCTTCAATTCTCGTACGAATAGGGAATAGGGAAAACTTTAACAATGTGAATTTCGTCTTTCGTTCCATTCGATCGCGGTCTCGATGATGCCGGACGATCGGACGAAGTCGACGGCAACGATATTGGCGGTGCGTTGCCATTTACTGTTGTACCAATTCGTAACGTTGATATTAACTTTCTCCGCCATTTGGCGAATACTTCCAAGCCGGTTTAAGATTACGTCCCATGTATTGGGCGTCAACTCCGCCATTGCCGATCTCGGTATCGATCTAGGATGTCTGAAATGAGAGCCGCCAGATTGGCATAATTATAATTTGCGTTATAATATCTCCGTTCATGCCGTATTGAGAGTAAAACTAAAGACACTTTTTTTATGCAGTAAAGCTCCAATTACTATCAATTGAAATCATTATAAACTTAATCAGGGTCCAGCTATTATCGAGATCCGAAAATCGTATCAAAACAGCTCGGACCGGATGTAGGAGTTAAATCTGTCTGCGCGTACATACACTTGATGTGAGACACACGATTATCTTTTAATCGATGATGAGCGAAAGTACTTATAAAAACCAAGAGTAGGTATATGATGAAAATAGTGATTTTGAATAGCTTAGGGCTACTTGGCGTCGGCTTTGTGTGGGATTTGCATACCCGAGACTTTCCATTTCGACGCGATTCAGATAATTGAACAAGTCTTCGATAGTTCTGACGTTTCCCCATTGATGAGTCACGCAGGGCCACACGCTTTCGTAGCGACTGACAATTCGTCTCTCGTCGTAACCGATGATAAGTCTTTTACCAGATGACCAGATTGTATTTAGCGTACTGCTCCATCCGTAACTCTTCGGCAGATAATATCCGGCGAATTGTTCTTCGAGGAACTCAATGAAGTTGTCATGCACCGCCAGATTTTTTCCGAAGCCTAGCAACACCATCATATATTTCACATAAATAAGAAAAATCTACTGTTTACAAGTCCTAGCTACGAGTTGCATAATCTTGCTATTGTTACTATCATTATTAATTGAGGGTCAGTGAATCACGCTGTGAGATAACATTATGTCCGTGTGTTTCATTCCATTTTGCTACATTATTCGTAATTTGTTGCCTGAATAATGTGAGACAATAATGCGAAACAAGATTTGTAGGATGATAAGCAAGATATCTTAGAATCTGAGTTTTTATAATTTATCCATTAATTTTCGTATAATATTTACATAGAGCTCCACATTAACATGATAATCTTTTGAATTAATCTTTTATTGTGAGTGAATTCAAGAACGGCATTCGAGGGCAACAATATTTTTCTGTATTTTAAAGAGCGCGAAAAGAAATGTTGATTCTACTATTTTTGCCAAGAACTGTCAACTGCTTTAACTACTAAATTGTATTACCAACTGGAAATTCCTGGATGTCGAATATTACGATCTCATTCGTGTTGTCGAGGAAGGTCTTCACCTGATTCACGACGGTCTGCATGGGAACAGACTTGATTACTCCATGATTCGCCCACCATATCGAGATGGTGTTGGTGGGATAGTGTCCAACTCTGATATCGAGGTATCGGACCCCGTAGATCAGTTGCGCGAGCACGTCCACATCCTGCAGTTTAATTATCCTAACGATTACCAGCAACGGTTATTCTATATTTAATTCTTATCCAATTTTAATGCATAAGCTTTCTTTAATGTCGTCCGAACATGTTCGCCAAATACTCGAGCGCGACAAGCGTTTTATTTGAATCAAAAGGACGTTTATTTTGAATCAATCAAAAGAATATCGTGGAAATAGAGATCTAACAGCTCCTGCGACTTCCAACTCGGAATCAATGTTGTCGCAACGAGATTAACTTTGCAGATTATTTGTTTTTTTTTTTCACGCAAATAGTCAATTTTTTTGTATTATTAATTTACCTGTGTTATCACGTATCTCTCGACGATATTCTCAGAATTTGCGCGTTCGTGCATCATGTATGACGCAGAATCGTGCGTACCGGGCAGAAACACCCTGCTCATCGGCAGCGATCCTAACATGGCCCTTCTCTCCGTCATCCAGTGAGGTTGCGTTTGCAGGCAATTTGTCAGTCTTACCGTGCCGTTCCTCAGCCAGGCGACATGATAATCTATTAAAGCGAAATTCCGTTTTAAGATGGGGGTCACGTACATTAAAGATATTGCAAAGAAAAAGCGGTAGAGCGAGTAGTTTTTACATTGTTCTTCGAAAAGTAATTAGCTCTTGTGCAATAAATGGAGGAAATAATATTTTCTGTACTATAGTAAATATGAATACATGAAAAGGAATTTTTGTAAACTTATTAAAAATTACAATCAAAATCACTATCTAGGGTTGAAAGTCATACGGATTGATTGTTATAATTAGCACATTTAATAAATAACGAAATGCACTCTTTTTTTATAATGTGGATTGCTGATATAATAATAATTTACTATATATAAAATAATTTGCGCTAAAAGCATCGCGTATATTTTTTTATAACTTTTTAGAAAATGAAAATAGTAAATTTAAAAATTTTTTTATTAATTAGTAGCAAATTTAATTAGAGTGCATAAATTTAGTTTGCATCAAAATGGGTACCATCAGTATTTTTATTAAATTTGTATTTTATTCGCAAAATTTGCATTTTACTTGCTATTTATAAAACTAAAGCAACGTGAACAAAAACCGTGCAAAAGCATAATCTAACTCATATACAGACGGTAAATATCGAATTAGAATATTCACGGAGCAATACAACAACGTAGTAGCGAATGTTAACTAAAACTTACGTAACTCGATCATATCTTTTTAAATATCTTTAAATACTTTTAAGTAAAGTAAAACCTTTTAAGTAAAGTAAAACCTTTAAATATGGTATACTTAAGATATAACAATACCTTTGTCTTAAGTATACCATATTTAAAGGTATTTAAAAAAGTATTAAAAAATGTTGAATAATCGAACTACGTAATGGCAAGTCATGCACGATATTTGAAAATATGACAATCAATCCAACATGAAGGGAAAGACTTATCTTTCAAAATCTTAATTTGATGTTTTAATTTATAGATCAAATATGTTTTCAATATTCTATCTATCTACAAAAATCTACGATTACATACAATGTGAATTAGAATACAAACTCTATAAATTTTACCGAAATTCTGGTTTAATTTTTAAAAGAAAAACGTTTGATACTCAATATCATTATCATGAAAATGATTTTTTCTGTGACTTTGAAGCTTCTAAATATATGGAAGTAAAATAGGTTTCAAACGTATGAAGTTATGGTTACATTTGTTACGTTATCGGAATTATATTACTGTTATTATTGCAAAAATTGATAATCAATAATGATTGCCATTATAGTTATTTTTGCAGCTGATAATGTTGGTTGCAAAAATGCAACTGTAATGTTACAACAAATGCATATTTCTCAATGTGTGTGTGTATATATATATATATATATATATATATATATATATATATATATATGTGTGTGTGTGTGTATCTGATTATTAGTTTATATTGGAATTATGCAATTGCGATGTATATACATATATGTATATGTATATAAGTCGCGTACATACATATACATTGCTGAACGAACGTGAGATTCGAGGTGGGAACGAACTTGGCCTGCAGTCCGGTCCTCTTGATGCCACTCGGCGCGTTTGGTATCAGGGTATAAATTGGCTCGAGGCCGCTCGTGGGCTCGCCCGTGTAAAGAGCGATCATATCGCCCGGTCGATACCTGGCGTGATTCCAATAAATCTCGATCTCCCGTATCATTCGAGTAGACATTATGGGCGAGATAATCAGACCGACGTGCGCGCGTTGGAAATCTAAAAAGGGGAAACAGGCGTTTTTCTTTCTTTTTTTTTCGGTGCAAGGCTTTAGCTAGCGGCGAGAAACGCGATAACGACTGGTAGAAATAATTTCAATGACAATAATCCTTATTGAAAATCGAACCGATTCGTGCTCTGCGAAACTAATATGCACGTTGACACGATTACGTAAGTGCACAATAATTATGTCTCCTTAAACAGATCACGAAATAATTTTATTAAACTTGATAATTATATTGATAAAGTGGTACAAAATATGACGATCCAATCGATTTATGTATTGTATTTATTGTCTGTACAATTTATCGCGTTCGCGTTACACTGTAAATTTAAACTTACCGTCACCCGTGTCCGGACCACAAAACCTGGCAGTCGACACGCAATCGACGATCGTTAACCAAGGAAGAAGGGCGGGAATAAATGTAAGTAACTTCATTTTCGTGCACGAGTTAACCGCGGGGGGATCGTAATAAATAAAATCTATCCGCCTCTTCGAGCCGTTGACATTCTTCTCGGCGCCCCCTCAATCGTGTCAATTCTTCCCACGAAGAGCCAACTGCTGCAAACTACAAATTGCTGCAAAAGATGTCAGCCTTCACCTTTGATCCAACCCGGGTTCTTGTGTAACTCTCATGAGTTTAAGAAATTATCGTCGATGAAAAAAACTTACGTTGACATATTTATAAATACAAACGGTCGTTTGAAATAAGCGATATCACGTACATTAATAATATGTCAAATCATTCATAATAAATGTAAGAAAGGTCGATTCTTACGTAAATTAAAAATGTAATATTTATCGAAATACCTCTTTTATGATTGCAAAAAAAAAACTTTTATTTAAAAATCTGTTTTAAAATCTTATTGTTACGTGAGTCTTTAGGATGTGATTTTGAAAGGCAAAAACATGTGTTTATGCAAAATTTAAAAATTACTCCAAATCGTAAGCTACTCTAGATCGTAAAAATTACGATGGCTGATCCTGCAGCAATGTGATCCAAATTAAAAACAAAATCGCCAAATGAGCGTATACTAACACTCGCTCGTTAGTCCCGATAGAACAATCGGAAAATCGTCGATCACGTGGCTCCTAGAGATTTCTCGCGCGCTTGATGCCTCTCTCTCCGTTGATAGATCGTAACTGATCGTCGTACGTGCGACCAAGTCAAGTTGTGCAAGTTCAAGAACGTGGAATATGGCGAACGCGATGACGACAGAATCATGAGATTCATAATTGTTAAGGAAAACCATTTGCGATTATGAATGCCGATGAATTTTATTTACTGTTTATCTCCTCATTTCAATCGCCTAATCGCCCAATCGCCTAAGCGCGCCTTATGCAAACTCATTTTTTCTGCTCTCAAGGCAGACATGTGCCACGTGTCTTACGTCGCTCTTGGGACGCAAGCGAGAGTTTCTATTCTGTTTCGTAAATTTTATTTAATGTCCATCATATTTTTATAACGAGCGACTTATTTAATTTTAAAGTAATCAACGAAATGTTTGAAAATTTTTTGCAACATCTTCGCTATCGAAGAAATCAAAATAATGAAGAAAGAAGTTCAGGAGAATCCCCGTTAACTATCTCTTAGTCTGAGAACTCGCCCACGCGATTGATCCCGATCGAGATCACTGAATCTCGAGGAGGGAGGGGGGGAGGTAGAATCGGTGGAAGCCCTTCTCCTCCCAGGAAATTAATGCGATGATATTTCCGCGTGTTCCCGACGCAGACTCGACGTCGAATAATAAGAGGGGACCAGGAGAATGGTAGGGGAAAGAAGAGGGAGGGATGAGGAGCAGAAGAAGAGATCTCTTACCACGAATTTATCGGAAAGAAGTCGGTCCGGCTGACTTCGCGGTCGAATCCTCGATTATCCGTTCCTACCGTTCTCTTGACATTGGAGTAACGCGTAGTCGTTTTCCGTAATAATCGACAGCAAACGCGCAAAAAAAAGCCGCTGACTCGTAACGTTACCGCGTCGATGCGTGAAACTATGCGGCGCGATTCGGTATCACGCGAACTTTAGCAGCGACGGCGGCGGCGGTGACGGTGGCGATGGCGGTGGTGGCAGCGGCGGCGGCGGTGGCAGTGGCAGAGCTCTCCACCGCGCACGGTTTTTGCCTGCGTGGCACAGCAAAAATGTTTCTTTCTCGGAAGCAGGCAGCATGATGTACAAGCGGGGTGAATATTGTAGCGGTGGTATAATTAAAGGCCGCGAGGAAGGAACAGAGGAAAAAAGAAAGAAAGAGAAAAGGAGAGGGAAGGAAGGAGGCCCCGTCGAGGGGTAGCCGCTGGTGGCAAAGAAATTCTCGGCTCTCTTGAAAAGAAGAAATGTAAGGAAGATGCGAAAAGAAAAAAGAGAATAAAAAGAATGGAAAGAAAGAAAGATGGGGTGGAGGGGATTAAAAAAAGAGACCATAGAATGAAAAGGGAGAAAAGAAAAAAGAAAAATAAGAGAAAAAGAAAAGGCCAAGAGAGCGAGGAAGAAAACGAATTACCGTCTATATGTATTTACGACATAGAGCTGCGTGAGCTGCAATCTTATATTGTTCTACTTTCTATAGCGAACATATAATATTCTCGTTATTATTAAAATATGCTAAGAGCACAGCTGAGTCATGCTACTAAAAAAGTATCCTTCAACAAAGACTTTAATGTGTCTCTTTCTCTTTCTTCAAATTCATAAATTATACGAATAAAATTTTTTTAATGGAATGTAGAAAGAAATAATTTAAATTTTGTGTAAAGATTATTAAACAGACAATACAATTTTTTCTTCAAGACATAGATAACAACATATGCCGTTCTATTTCGTTCAGAGAGTTATCAGTTTACGGTATAATAACGGCTCGCGATACAATGTACAAGATCGTAACTGTTTTTCCACCGCGTGAGTCGCCGGTATGCTAGAGCCATTAAGCAAAAAGTGTTAAACAGACCTTGGAACGTATGCCGACTGTAAATTTAGCGCTAATGAGAATACAAGAGTATTTACGTCTTCTGTACTTTGCGTGAATTATCTTCAAACATTAACTAACAGACTGATTTTTTCTCAGGAAAGACTGCCAAAGTCATTATTTATACAGTACCATTACCCATTTTTTATAATTATTTTTTTTACATATCAAATTAAAATTCTTTTGTAATAAACTATTTGTTATTAACTAAAGAGTATAAATTTCTTAACTACTTGGTTTTTCAATATTTTATTTCGCGAAAAGCCCATTTTTTCAATGTTTACTAAAAAAATAGCTCTACATGATCAGAGAACCCATTACTAAAAGGATATCCTGTCGTTTTCAGATACTCTGTGCAGCAAAATGTGTATATAGCAAAGAAACCATCGAGAACGTCACGGAAATAATTTTAAAAGAAATTACTTAAATATATATTCAAAAGAGAAATTTCCCGAGATAATGAAGATTAATCCGGAAGATGGAAGTGAAAGCGAAGAATAAATAATACGTAACTTCTATATACACAAGTTCTCTATCTCGCTGCAAGTATTTCAATCTTTTAAACAATATTCATTTTATTTCTGATTCTCGAAAATATCAAAATTGACAAGAAAGAACTAAGCATCTTCAAATATTTGTAGAACGCCATTAGTTGATAAAGCATACATGCACAGATTAGAATTTCTTATTATTTATATTTATTATTAAATAGTAATGGATTCTTATATGATATATGAGTTCCCGGAGCGGGTGTTAGCCTATTCACCTCGTACTCCTTCACTCACAACCTTCAACTCTTCAATCAACTTTTTATAAATGCGAGGCATACATGGGACGAGATGAGGGTCGGGATCGAATCCGGGGACCCGTCGACCATTACTCGACCGCTTTCACACGGAGGCACGCGCCACTCAATACCAAGTAGTATTTATTATAATAATATAAAAATTTTTAATATATAAAAACGTGTCTGAATATGAGAGAAACAATGCGGAAAGTTGCAAAGAAGAGTTTTTGCAGTCAGATTAATCATCATGTATAACTAGGAGGAAAAAAAATAGGACGTCATTACGTACCTGTTGACAGGTTTCGATGGTGATCGCTGAGGTGTAAGCTGGAGAAACATAGATAACCTTCGTTACGGAATATTTTCGCACGCGCGTTTATTAGCTATATATAGAAAATGATCTCGATTCTTTTATCAGCGACTGTTAGTCTCCGACGCGAGCACGCACGTTGAAAATGAAAGCGGGAACGGGGGCGTACGATGTACAATACGTAAGCGTTTGCTCCGCTTGTATTGCGCTTACGTAAAAGAATCACTGCGCAGAGAGAGAGAGAGAGCGTTATTCATTTCCGCTACCGCGATCATTGTCGCGTGATTACTATACGGTAAAAACGCATTGCAGGATGCTGCGAAATAGCCGTGCCATCGGGAAACAATGGAAAAAATGTCCAATGTAAATTCTATGCAAGTTTTACAACGCAATAGAATACAGTGTGAACGACTAAGAATTATTACATAATAATATATAAGCAACATAAGTAACATTAGCAGATACATGAAGGATCATTTTTTTTTTATAACAAAGTTAAAATTGAAAAATTTCATCGGCTGGTTATGAATCAGTAAAGAGAGAAGACGATAAAATCAGAGAACGACAATTAACTCTAATAAATCATTATAATTTACAAGTGCAGTAGTCGTAAATTAAAAATGATTTCTTCCGTTTCGCGAATAAATGTGATATTACGCCGATAAGCATTCGACGCTCTATTTCACGCTGCTGCTTTCGTCGAGGAATGTGGAAGGCGAGACAAGACTTTTAAAGAAAACGCCATGTGTGACATTCTTCGGGTTTTTCTTATCTTCCTTTATTTTACAAAACTGAAAAAAAGAAAACTTCTGCGAGAGTAACAAACTTTTGGCTTATGTGACTAGTTGTAATACTTAGCGGCAATACTAAATTAGTGCAGTGTAAGTATGTACATTTGTGTTTACAGTTTCCGACTGCGTGAGAAAGTACGCAGGCTCAGTTTACAGAGCGATTACACCTTCGACGATAATTTTTATCCTAGTACAAGATTCCGAAATAACCAAGTTGTTTCCTACATGATAAGAGAAGAAACGCCAATTATGGTTTTTATCTTTCGTTCGCGCTGAGAGCGAAGAACTAATACGACAAGGGAGGACAACACGTACACGGGTAAAATCGGCAAATCTCGTCTCGTCCTCGTAATTTCTCCGCCCGTACACGTCGGGATGACGTGTCCTAGTTGCTAAAGATATACAGAATGTAATAACAAGTTACGCGCGCGCACATGCACCGTTGATCTTGTCCGATGAAAGCGAGCGAATGAAATTTCGACGCTTTCACTCGGCATACCCCCGTACATCTCGTCGATATTATCTCGGTACATCGTACGCGCCTTAAACAGGATAATGCGAATAATTTAACTTACGGATTATAAATACGTAAATGTTACACTACTACTTTAGGATAATGTTCATAGTCTCTCTCGTGGAAGACGCGGTTATGGCAGGATTTTCATTTCCTTCCTTTTGTTTTTAAAAAAATTTTTCCTTTTTACTCATTTATATTTATTTANTTATTAGGAATAAATCTTTCTCTCCACAGCGCAGGCCACTATCTTGGCTTTCCTCGCGGAAATCGAGTGACTCGACGAATTGCGTTCCTGTCGAGTCGATGTTTTTATTTTATTTCACCGTTCACGCGGAAGAATGATTGACAATCTCATTGACAACCCCCCCGAGCAATTAGCACGCGTATATCGGAAAACCACGAAGGCCTGCTACGTAAATGGAGTACGTTTATATTTATATTTATATATGTAAGGGTTATATTTCGAGAATAACGTATTTATTTATCGAAGAATGTTTGCGATAATAACGGTATATTTTACAGACTTATGTCACTATTTCATTACTTCTTAACTTGCCACTCTCTGTAACAGTGCATTACGACGTGATTTTATCTCATTGATAAAGTATCTCAAACATCGCCAATTTGTCATTTTTAAAGCATTAAAAAAAAAAATAGTAACGCAGAAAATTTGACGCTCGGTAAGATGAAATATAAAAAAAAATTAAACCGTATTCCAAACAGCATAAATTATGAGCACGGGAATTGTATGAGGAGTGAAGAAATGTGTACACACAGGCACGCACGTGCGTGTGAATCTTAATAAATAATTCACGCGAGAAATTACAAGGACGAAAGCTTGGTGCGTTTTACATCAACTTTTCCTTCTTTCGAAACCGCGCGGCGGACGCCTTCGTTTCCGTCGAGATTCGTTCGTAAATCTTTGTCAACACTTGGTGTAGACACGAAATCATCGTAAATTTCAAGCTCGTAAAGTCAATCGAGAGATCAGACAGGTTCGTAAATCAATTCGCAACCGCTTATACGAGTCATTACTCGATTTTAAAATTGTAAAACTGCGTAGTTTTTTCCTCTTTAAAATACGAGATTTTTTTCTGTCTGGTCACGACACGTGCCGCGCCTTCGAATATTCTTTTACAAGTTAAACAACTCCTCTTATTCGTCGGGAATTTTATACGGATACATAATTATGAGGAATTGTCCAAATAAAAGTAGATACTTACTTTTGCGACGAGATCACCGATTGTGCGCACAAGTGCGCGACAAAAGTATTACAACATAAAAAAAATATGCGCAGGAAAAATGATCCTATATTTTAATAATTCAAATGCCTTTGAGCACGAGTAGTATCTGATGATCGTAGAATTAATTTTCTTTTTACAGCTTAGAACTAGATTCGCGGGTCAAGTCGAAATAATAATTCAATTAGCGAAATAATCTTATTCAAATACATAATTTACACAGTTACGTCCCTTTCGTCCTCGAATTTTACAAATGTATAGATAATTCTATTTAAAATTAACATTTCTCTCGGTCTCTCACAAACACATACAAACACACATTCTCTTTTTCTCTCTCATGAAACTTCTTAAAGCCATCATATACATTTTAAGAAAAAACTAATAACTAATATGCGTATACATCGTGTGGAATATTTTTTTTTAACAGTTAGGTTGCGTAATTTCATTAGTAAAAAAATTAGAAACGGCAAATTAATTCGAAAAAATTTGCAGAATATATATCATGAGCAGTGAGTTTTCCACAGTGTCCTAGAAAATATTAATAGTTGATAGCTGCTTTTCGACTCTTTTTTAACAATTTAAGCATTGAAAATTTAATAACGACAACTTAAATTAATTTAAATTAATAATATTTTTTAAAATCAAATTATAGACGTTACAAAAAAAAATTAATTAGAAATTTAGATAATTTAGAGACTAAGAAATATGTATATTAAGTGCCTCACAAAATCATGTAACGGTTTATCGGATCGCAATAAGCATTATAAATCTTATTATCGTGACGTTAGATGATTCATCTTGTACGATATTTACGTATTTATATTTATGTCATTCGGTTAGGACCTGTATGTATCGATTTTTTTTTCTTGCGCGTTTCGTTATCAGGCGCGATGATCGATACGAGGAAGGAAAGGAAAGAAATCATCGAAAACGACAGTGGCGACGGCTAATTTAAAGCTAAAGTCTTCAATATCAGTCCATTGGAGTTCTCATGCACGTATAAATTAGGTACATAGTGTGCACATGTGGTCGTGCGATCAGTACTGCAACTAGAATGGTAATTAACCGGAACTATTTCGGACTTTCCTGCTCGCGCAGTCCCTTTTTTTCTCGTAATTCGTAAATCGACCGAAGATTTCCAGCCGTTCTAATTCCGACAGATTCTGCTTGTTACACGCTATGTGTAACATTGACGGTAAACACAAACATTATTTCTTCTAAAACTGAACTTTATTCAAAATCGTTCAATCAGGTTGAATCGAATCGAAACGTTTAAATTAAATTAAACATTGAACCATATTCAGTGAAAATTTCAAAACTAAATCAAAAAGTTTGATTGTTATTTTGAAGTTTATTTAAAGAAATATATTGAATTTTTAAAAGACCAATTGAATTGTATGACTAATTAATTGCACAGTTCCGAATGTACGTTCGTTATTTCCCTTTTTTGTGATTATTTTTGAAAATTATACATAAAATACATCAATCTGATTGATTTGATATTCAATGGTATGTAATGGTAGCAATATCCGCAATTTCAGCGATATACAATAGAAACGCGACAATTCGCGTATTCGCGTACGAGTTATCCCGTTATCTTGTTCAATTGCGGAGAAAATCGAACTCGTCGGAAATAGCGGTTTGAATTCTGGCAAACCATTCTGGATGTTAATGTTCGTTGAAATTACGCCATTCGAGAAATTCAGACGTGCCATGACAAGAGTTAAATGTACGCTCGATACGAGCGGAACCAACGACATATATACGTAAAACGAGCATTCTATTTATAGAAAAACGGAGCCGCGATTCAAATCGTGTTGTAAAATTGAATGTAATTGTTCATTTCAGTCAGTGCTCTTTTCGCTATTATTACAGCAGGAGCATTCGCTTTGTCAATTGTTTATCTGTTATAAATAATCAATACTACTACTTTGTGAAAATAAGACCATGCGAGAGAATGTACACAAGAATTTGGCAAATATGCAATACTGTAAAGAAAAAAAGAAAGAAAAATAGAGAAAACGTGATAAAGGAACATCGATTTCTTCGAACTTAATTTTCACATCTTGAAAAATCTACAATGTGGAAAATATTATATTAATGTACAATATTCTGCATCATTTGTTTATGAATCATCAATACTGCACATTCACCGAGATTCTCGGTAAACTTAAAATTAATGGCAGTTTGTATATATGTCGTTGGACGAAACCGATCTCGTGGAGAATAAAATATAAGGTAACGACAATGCTATGAAAATAAATTAGTGAATCTTTTTCTTTAAATATACACGCATAGTTTGTTGCAGCTACGGGGCTTCGTGTCATCCTTACGTCATGGCGTTCTTGAAATTACACATGGTCTTGCACGCCGTACATTTCCCGAAGCAGATAACATTAACGAAAAAACGAACTGGAGAACGTTGCTCCGTGCTTCGCTCCGATTAATAGCGCGATCGATTGAGCTTAAAGAGCTATCGCTAATCATACATACCTAATTACATATGATTAATTAACTAATTAATTGAAGTGCTGTACATGTGACGAGGGCGCGATACGCCACGATGGGGAGCTACACGAGGATGTGTGAAGAGTTCTCAATAAATACTCCTTAAGTTACAAATCTTACGCGATCCGGGGGAGTTCCTAGCGTATACTTAAAGTTAAGACAACGTCTCTTACGCGACAATTATACAGATTGGATGCTCATACGCAGACTCACACGACGCGTGTGTATACAATGCAAGTATACGCTAATACAGGGATAGAGGCGCACCGTTAATATATTATCAATAGTGTTAGTCATGATTGGACCATTCGAGACTCGTAGTCAATTATAGGTATGCAATATATTAATCGAGTGTTAATTCTCTAACTAAAGGTCCCCCATGAAACGCCGTCAAATCTTCTAGGCAGATACGACGGTCGCGTGGCGACCGAGCGTATGCCTGTGTTCCAGTCATGGCGCTATCTTATCGGGGAAAGAGAACCATGAATCGACGAGAATAAACAAACGAAAATGTTCCTCTCGGACCTCTAGTCTCCGCGCAAATCTCGAGGAAACCCGCGAAGAGTCGACCCTTTTCCACCCTCCGTATCTTGCCTCTTGCTTTGCGAGAGGCAAAATAGACTATAAATGGTCTACAAGTATGCAGTTACTTCTTTATACTCGTCTAATCGACTATCTATTCGTCTAACGTTCCTAGTTTCTTCTATGTACATACAGGCTTGCATTACGATGGTAAGGAGCTCAAATATTTATGTTCCTTCCCGTTCTTTCTTTCTTTTTTTACATAACGTAGAAAATATATAGGCCACAACGATATCGCGCTGCTCCTTTCCGAGGGATACTGAGGGATGTTACGATGATGAGAGTGAAACGAGTCGCAAGAAGTATTCTATTCTACGCGTAATCTCGTAAAACTTTCTACCGAACTAACTGAAAGAAAAAGGAAAAAATTATATATTTCCGAGTATTTTAGCCTACGCTACGATTTTTCGTGACACGAGGACAAGAAGCGGCGATACGTCCGTGGCGTTCGCGCGATTGCTTGGGAGTTTGTGGTTCTTGAAATATATTTGGCTTCGCCAAACGGCGGAGTTCGCGCACGAATAAATATCTCGCTTTATTACTAGACTTCGACTAGCCGGGGTCGGAACCGAATGATTTTACTCACCATCGGTGAAACGAAGCATGAAACCGGAAAAATGTGCGTCTGAATAAATAAATACGCTTCGTGCGCAACGAGGATAGAAGCGGCCATTAGGTTTGACATTCTCGTCACATTCCTGATTAAATAGCTGAAATTATACCGATTATAATGCGTGTCCATTTAATTGGATCGCCCGCGATTAGCGCAAAAGAGTAAAGTTACCGAATTATCCGCAGTTCTTGGAAACTTGTCAGTTAAGCAAAAATTCATATTCCCAGCTCAGCGATCGTTTCCTCATTTTGTTCATCGATACAATGGCTCGATCATGGTTGCAGTCACGTGTGCGAATGCAACCGCACGGAGTGACTCGGAGCGTTCAGCTATGATTGTGAAAATTAGGATGACGCATGTACAACGTGATTAATCGTTCTAGACTGACTAGGTGTAAGCGCGTGATTTGCCTATCTTTGCGGGAACAAATGGTTGTAACGATGAGCAGGTGTGCAACGAGAGGTGTGCTGACGCGACGCGAATCCTTGAATTGTCGCGCCCGATGATTCATACGATCGACGTTTTTATTATCAGCGTGCCGTCAAACATCTCTTTTTTTTTTCTTCTTCCTTTCTCTTCATTTGACACGCATCGCCAACCAGCTCGGCCTTTATGATTTTCGTGGTGATTGATCGGTTCTGTGATTAAACGAGAAAAACGGGACAATTCTATGATGCGAGATGTTCAATATCTGTGCTTAACAGACAACTCTGCGAATATAAATAATACGGCGATTGCGAAACGCATCGAATCCTTTTTAAATACTCAGTTATCGGTTTTTGCACTCCTGAAAAAAATGCACCACTTCGCGGGAGAGGGATTCATTCGAGAAGAACTCTGACCTCACTCGACGCGTTCCCTCCTTCGGAGGGGATCGATATTCCCTTTTCTAACGATTCGAAATTTCCGGGCGAGCGAGTAACAAAATACTCGTATAAACAGAATCCATTTGGGTACGCGAGAAAAATACTTTTGAAAGAAACCTTATGCGACACTTATCTGAATGACGCACATGCAGCACGTTCAGTAATTACATTCGCACGTAATTTTTCATCCGAGCCTGCCTTGGCCAGCAATACAGCGCGATTACATATATTCCCGCAAGCGCGAACAATAAACCTCGAGCTATTATTTATCCAGGTCAGCGCGGCCCTCGCTCTCCCCGGGAATCCGATATTCGATGTAAAATGGGTTTCGTGAGACTCCAGAGCGATTCAAGTAGCTCCCTTTCGACCGTTGAAATATATCTCGAATCAATCTTGGAGCGCATAAGGTAAAAAGATCAGTGATCAAAAAGAAAAAAAGAACTACGAGACTGACTTTTGCGTTCCTCTAATATTGCTCCTCTAATATTCGTGACGCGTCGAGGAAACGTTTGCTTTTTCTCTGCGGAAACGAGGCTGAAACATGATGCAGTGATATCCTATTTCCTAAGATCCTGATAATTATGGTAGCGCCTTCGGTAGCGAGAGCTTTGTGGAGAAAGCAGTCGATGTGCTAGGAGTGTTATATACGTTACAACGCAGTACGACGCGTTTGGCTATCTCGAGGGAAAAGTGAATCTAAGTCTAAGAGCGTACAATATGATATAAAATATAATCTCTAATAGGAATAAATATATATGTCTATATATCTATATCTATATATATGTATATATATATATTACTTTTATAGCGGCGCTGAGGATTATAATGTTACAAGGGTATATTGATAAAGTGTTAACGTTCCGTATTTAAAATGGCATACATATAGTATAAATAATTCTTTCGTATCGAGAAATGCGAGAGGATGATTATTTGTTATCTTCTATATCTAAATGATGTGAAAAAACGCGTCGTACCGGCGTTTCGGGGGATCCGGCCACTCGGACGAAACCTTGAGATGAACAATGAGAGCCATTCCAACTTCCTTAAACTGTACAGTCGTCTAAACTTTATTAACGCCGTCAACGGTACCTGCGTCGTATTCTCGTTATGCGCGGTAAAAGCATTATTGTAGTGAGAATGCTAATCGTATTGCTATAGTGAAATGCCAGCCGGCTTTCTCTCCTGATGCGAATGCAGCGAAATCGAAAAAATAGAGATTATATAGTATATGTATGTATAAACGTATTGCGCGATATATTTGTAATACGCCCGCGCTCGGAAACGCGTACAGGCAGGGGCGAGCGCGTAAACGGTAATGCCGGTTCCGGTAATTCGAGCCATTCCAGATTTTCCGAATAGCGAAACCGTGCTCGGGTTTGCAACTCCGCGGAACATTAATTAATTCTTTGGAGTACGAATGCGACGTTAATCGCACATTACATACACTACGTTTTCACCCTGGCAAACGTTATCATCCTTACGGAAAGCCGCGCGAGCTCCGCTCCGAATTACAAGAACCATTCGTTCTTATTTGCGCGCTTATCTCGCTTCGCGTACGCGTCTCGGAAACATTTTACGAGTCAGAAACGCGAGTTTATGTGTGATTTTATATGGTTTTCAATTTTACTACATCATTATAAAAACCGCTTAGCACGCGTTTCTTTTTTAATATGAAAGAGTTAAACGAGCAAGCAGAGGTACGGCATAAAATCTCTACGCACTTTAAACGACTCGTCTCTCTACTAAAAGCCGGTTTGCCTGTCGCACCGGACAAAGAGATTCAGCTAAAATATATCACGCGCGCGACGTTAACGCCTGGACTTTCGGAGAAACCGTAATCTGAAATATAGAGTTCGGGATTGCTCAGGGAGGAAACCGATTCGAGTTTGCTTCGCCACAGTGCGCGTCGCAATTAAGCCGGTCGTTATTACTAATTACTCAGTACACTCGGTCCTTGCTGCGCGCGACCCATTATTACTCGGACAAAGGGGTAATGAAACAAGAAAGCCTATTTGCGAACTCAATCTGGGAAAGTCCGTTCCGCGGAGTTCCCAGAATTTCGAGTCTCTTCCAAGTTTCGCAAACGTATACGCCGCCTCTGATTACCGATAAACTCCAGTCACAATTTTCGCGGCACCTAGACCGATCACGTCTCTATCCTCGAACTTCCGAAAAACGCGTCGAGAATTTTATTATAGCAAAATACTTTGGATTTACATTTAGCACTTTCGTCAATCAATGCTCCCGATACACATGTCCTTTTTTTTTTAATTCTTTCTCTTTTCAATAATGACTTTTTTTATTGAGACGTAATCTTTCAACCGATTTTCCTAAATCATGTGTACACGCGCTCGTTCGTAACTCTCTCGTTATTCTGCGACACGTTTTCCATTACTATTAAATACCGAAAGATTGGTTGCTCCCTTGCCGGGATATAACGAGATGATAACTTTTATACTCTATATAATCACCTGACAACGCGGATACGATATATATCTTAAAAAAATTCAGTGTCATACTTTCTTTTGTCAAAAGCACTTCTCTATTATTTCTATACATGTGACACGCTCTCTTTCTTTCTGAAATCTCCAGAAATATTTGGATAGATTCTGTCGAACTGGAACGAATCTTGCGTCTCGAAAAGTTGAAAATATTTGTACTGTGAGGCAAGAAAGAAAATTGAGATTGTCTAAATGCAGAGTAATGTACGGTATAAATATTAATTTTATTAAGAATAATTATCTTTTAATCATTTTAATTGCTTTTCCTAGAGTGGAATCTTCTTTAAAGATTGCAATGCGATGTTCAAGCAAATCTGATTTGAAGTTTTAAATTGTATTATTTATTTATTTTGCTTGATAAAAACTTGCAAATTGTGTATTATTTTTGACATACCATTTTATTACATATTACAGACTAGCGAGAAATCTGTTTGTCGAATCTCTAGTTAGGTTTCACGCGAATGAGCAAATCATTCCGTTATAGTGTTAACTGATCTCTACTCAAAATGCTTATCGAATCGTTTCAAGAAACGAAAACGTGAGGAGATTCAAATTGGGACAAAAGCAAAAACAAGAGCACGATCGGATACAAAGCGTTTTACGTTGGAGTAGTAATATTGACTTATGATGAACAAAGGGCAGACAAAGGAAAAATACAGAAATGGGAAAATTCTGGAAAGTGCAAGATAGAAACGTCTCGAAATGATCGACAAGACCCGTTCCAGAAATTTCAATGTATTGCGTTTATATATCACCTACTTTAATTTGTCATTACTACCTACTGATTGTTTACGTCACCCGATTCCGTATCTATAAAATCCAAGGCTAAAACGTCGAGATCTACGATATTGTGCTGTCCAGAGAAAACTGAAACGTGATCAGGCTGGTAGGCCCCTAATTTGCACCCGTTAGTCTTCCTCTCTCTCCCCCTTCCTTTCTTATCCGTCACGCTAATTTTATTGTGAAGATTGTGGATCGTGGATTGTAGATACGCTCTTATTGCAATAATTTACCTACGAGGTACCCGCAACTCTTGAGGAAGAGACTTGTGACTTTATTTACATGCGAGGGTGAAGTTTGTCTTTTTTTAAACACACACACACACACACACACACACACACACACACATTCTCTCTTTCTTACTCACACTTCTAACTTTTTCTCTCGATATAAATTATTATGTATTACAAGACTACTGCGCGGCGTATATTGCATCCAGTTCTATTTTAACTTACCACATACGAACTGCGAGTTTGAGTTAACTATTTACAACCTTGAGATTACGCTGTAACATATCGTGCTACAGGTGTATGCGTGTGACAAGGAACTCTGGTTTATAGAAATCATTCTTCCGCTGTATGTCTCCATTTCGTCCTGAAACAATATTTCCCGAATTCGAAACGACAAAAAAATGAGAGCGTCTCCCAAAAAGACTGACATCATGTGATCTTCACAAAGACAATACATTTTTGTTTGAAATTTTTCTTCACGTTAATCAACTAACAAAGGCAAATGCGGAAATGCAAATGTTGGCTAAGTTTTTTTGTTTCATCAAAAAGAAAATTTTAATTATTCTTAATTGGTATTGTCTAATCGAAAATATGAAAAAAATTTCTTTCGATAAAATAGAGATGAATATTTTGTGACTTTCGAGAACATCGTTAAATACTGGACAAGATTCGGGAATAATTGTTTCAAAACTAACATGTCCATGCGAAGGATAAAGAAAAGTAATCCCACGAGGAATGAATAGTTGATACATGGCAGAAAGAACTTCGGGCGTGTTTAAGAAAAAAGAAACACAGGTCTATGATGAAGCCACGGGTTTCGACTACGAAATATTACGCGCCTACATTTATTTATCTAATTATTCGGCTGCTTAGCTTCTATTACGAACACTATCTTTCTCCTATTGCGCCGTCGCAATGATGCGCGCAGCGAGATTTTTTTCTCTGCATTGCTATCCACCGTCAAGATCTGATTGATCCGCAACAAGAGAAGGACATGAAACACTTGGCGCCGCGCGAGCGAACGATCGAGCGGGCGAGCAAGTGAGCGAACGAGCGTGCGAGCGACTTGGTAACATTTTTACATATTTTCGTCCAACGGCCACGTCGGACCACTCGCGTATTGCCCTGAGTATTGTTTGTACGTTAATATCTACATGTCCTTCCTTTTGTGATCAGAGACGATTTCAAGCAGTGAGTTACATCTCGTTCCGTTGAGTTTTGTCGCTCAATGGTACATCGACTAATCTCATCGATCGAGCGGAACGTCCTCAAAGTTCGTTACATTACCGAAATGCTGGAAGCCGTTCTTGAAGATCCGTCCCCGACTGGTCCCTGCCTTCATCTGATCGAGCAACGTCACGTTGTCCTCAAAGTCCTTCACCCACCTCGCGGTTTCATGGCCCCAGTGAAATCGAATTGGCGCGGCATTGTGATAGACCTTTTTGATGCCAAGGCTACGTATCTCGTTGCCTTCCTCGGAGTGGTAGAACGAATCTTCGCAAAAGTCCTGGCCGAGGAACGGCTCCAACTCGGAGACGATCTCCATAAAGGTCGGGCGCTCACTGGGCCGCCACTTGAAGCATTTCTCTATGATCTTTTGTATGGTCTCAGGACAGTTTCGCGGTATGTTCAGCATGCCTTTGCGTAACACATGATGCAGCACCTCCTCGTTCGAGAAACCCTGATACGGTATCTCAGCGAGGGTGAGTATCTCGTAGAGCACAACGCCGAATGACCACACGTCCGAGTCGGACGTGAACACGCCGTCGGAGAGATTCTCTGGCGCCATCCAGCGTATCGGCAATAGACCCTTTTTGCCGATCTTATAGTAATCAGTCTCGTAGATATCTCTCGCCATGCCAAAGTCGCCGATCTTGCAGACCAGGTCCTTGGACACCATGCAATTGCGGGCGGCCAGATCGCGGTGCACGAATTTCTTCGACTCCAGGTAAGCCATACCATCGGCGATTTCCGCGGCCATTCGCATTATCCTGGATGCGTTCGGTACCATCTGGGTGTCACGTATCCTACGCAAGTACGTCTTCAGATCGCCGTTCTCCATGAGCTCCATAATGACGAATGGAGGATTGCCCATGGAGACTACTCCTAGCAACTTGATGATGTGCCATGTCGAAAAGTTCTTCATGACCGAAGCCTCGTTCAGGAATTCGTTCTTTTCTCGCTGGCTGGCGGTTTCGGAGATCGTTTTGATAGCTACCTGCCCGGTGCCGTCGAGGTATCCTCGGTACACCATGCCAAAGTTACCTAGACCGAGTTCTTCTAGAATCTCGACGTTCTCCCTAGGCACTTCCCAGCTATCGACGACGTACTTAGTTTCGATATAATCTGGATTCACGCTGGCTATCAATCGTTCCTGTGTCCGCTTCTTCTGATGGCTCCTGATGAGGAGCATTATCATAGTCACGATGATGACTAGTGCAACTAGAGTCAACAGCGTCGCCATCATTATTCGATTGTTATCCGATACACCGATCGAGAAGTAAACGATGTTGCTGAAGGCACCATCACCCGCTAGTGACGTGGAGCGTATTTTCAGGCTGTATCTACCCGGACTGAGGTTTCTGATGTAATGCTTGATATTCTTCTCCCTGCGACCGATGCTCGGTATGCATTCGGTGCTCTTCTTCGCATCCTTCACGTCCAGATTCGTGTACTCAATGGTGTATGAGACGGTGAACGCGTTTGGATTCTTGACCGATTCCCAGGTGATTTCGACAATCGTATCATTAGTCACGTGGACCTTGACATTATGAATATCGTCGGCATTCGGTCGCTTCAGCGTCCGGACATTCGTATACTGAATGGTCGAGCACATCGGTACGTCGCTGTTCTTGACGCCGCATGCGGCAATTGTGATGGTGTACAAAGAATAGTGGCGCAGGTTCTTCAAGACATACGTAGTATTTTGCGCACTGACATTGTATATGTATATCTCATCCTTTGGATGACTGACCGTGTTGCTGCTATCAGCCGAAACGTCCATCCCAGTTTTCTGCTCTGTTGTGGTGGATAAACTGTTTGTAACGTCATAAAATTTGTTCTCCGGCGAATTGTAACTATTAAAGACGCAATAATCCTTCCAGCCGGACGACAAGTGACTGATGGTCATATTCTGATGACAGAATATCTCGAACTGTTTCGAAGTCTCCGTGTTCTTGTAACAACAGGATTTGGCATCAGGAGTATCGATCGGCGACGTTGTAATTGTCACCTCGTGTATCTTCTTCTTTTTCTTAGCTTCGTTGACCAAAACATCGACACAGTAATCCCGCGAGGCGACCAGTTCCGCTTCATTCTGTCGAATCGTACTGGAGATAATGTAGTAGCCTATAGGACCGTTCGGATACACCGGCGGGCTCCATTTGAGTAGAATTTCGCTTTCGCTTATCGCGGTCGAACTCACATTCGTCGGTACCGACGGTATCGTGCTCTTCGTCTTGAAGAAAATGATCTCTGATTGTCCCACCGGAGTTACGAAAGAATTTAAAGAATTCTTGTTCCTTGCCGTGAACGTTTTCACATAGGCGGCATATTCAGTGTACGGTTTCAAGTTCTCGATGCTTGTCGAAACGGGCGAGTTTCTGAACGGAATACCGACTTCCACGATTTCCCAAGTGTTATTACCGCAAGCGTTCGACTCGTACGTTATATCTCTGTTCTCGGTCTCTATATAATTTAGCAAGTAATAGAGAAGTTGTTGGCCCTCCGGCGGCTTATAGCTGTCCCAGCTCAGATTCACGTAATCCGCATGCCACTCCGTCACCGTGATATTTATGTTGACGATATTGCAAGCAACTTTGTCGCCGTTCGATTCCGGCTGGACCTCGAGATCCGTAAAGTTCGTAATATTTACTATTTTACCGAACTGCTGTATTTTAGACAAACAAAGCTTAGGATTGTAATGAAAGAACAACCTGCCGTTCTCTATCGTTATCTTTTGGGATAGCGGGAAAAGGGAGGAAAGGTTTGGATTATCCAGGACCACCAAACTCGCATTGTTGATGTCTAAATTTTCACCTTTGATCACTTTGAGTTTCTTGAAGAAGCTCAACGACGTGATCGGAAAAGAATGCGTTATCTTCAGATATTCGGTAATCTCCTCGATTAAACCGAACGCGTCCGCCAGTTCATTCATTATATTTGGATTTCCATTTCTGATTTGAAACTCCAAAGCCCCCTTCACTATCGTTATACCACGAAAACTCTGAGCGTCCGAAATGTGGCGTATAATAGCACCGTTTCCAATTTTACGGCACTGTCCTGTGCACACCCGACAAGCTGTTACCTGTAATACAAAATAAGAGAATAAAGAAAAAAGAATCGATAAAAATATAGACATATGTATATGTAGTAGTGAAATGCAAGAAACTATCGTACATTTTTGTCGTCGACGTAATCTTCGAAGCCGTCAGGACATTGAGTGACACAGGAGTTATTGAAAGGTCGCCATGTCTGTACATCCTCCGTTTTAGAAACTCTTCTGATATGATTCATATTTTGGCATTCGTCTTTGCTGATGCACCGTCTTGAGAGATATGCATATCTGCGAACAGATAAACCATTGTTACAGTAGAACAGGAGATCTTCCTGCCAACGGATAGAATGCAGCATGCTTATTATCTGATACTTTAGAACTGACATGCTGTGAGAACTTTGAGTGCGACGGCGATGCGTCTGAAATGTAATGTGTAATATTAAATTTCGCGAGATATTTTATACAAGGCGTCACATTAAACTTGAAATTTTCCACATTATTTCTTTCCAAAATTCCTTAACTTTTAACCTCAAATATTTCGAAAACTTTAATTTCAAATCAAATTTATTTTAACACAACTTTAATTCTTTAATAAGATATTTAAAATTAAACATAAAGTTGCAAAATAATCGATCTTCTTAAGCAAATGTTTGCTACGAAAACAAACTCTAGCTTATTAAAAACTCGATAAAAAATTGATAAACCCCTCGGGGTAATCTACATAATTTAAATAAAGTAATTTTAATTTTAAATTACAGAGTTGCATTATTCATATTATATTCATGTACCAATATAAAAGAGACGTATAGTGTAAATTTAATTTTTTTTCCCATATTATATGCATCTCACAAAAGTTACTCACAAATTGGGCGGACAGCTCTCAATGCATCTTCCGTCGTGCCGATAATGCTTGCACACGTAGCATTCAGTATCGCTGGGGCCGTAACATTCTCCGAGACATTGTTCGTGGCATTTTGATCTCTCTAATTTCTGGCAATGTTGGGTAGTCCAGCAATAACTGCCAGGACATTGGGAGCATCCTGTAAAGTATTATTTTTTTAAAGATCATTATTTTTTCGTCACTATCACTTGTTTAATTTTCTGAGAACTGCACGTTTATATCTTTGTTATATTTGGAATTAAGACTTGTATCTATCACCTTTCGTATGGGGGCAACTCTTTTCGTTTCCGTTATCTTTGATAAAGTTCTCGCCGGCCAGGACGATGAGACTCCAATTCACGGTATTTGTGAAACAGAGAGCGGGATTCTTTTCTATGCGTACACCACCCCGGGATATCTGTGTCAGGCTGGTGAGGCCGATCTGCGAAAATGTTTCGCAGGATTAACCGTGGAATTAAGAGTCAAAGGTCGAACGGTCGGTTAATTTGATTGACTGATTAATATCACTTGACCCGAACATTTGACCGGGCCCTAGACGGCAGATTGGGCCATATACTCTTAAACCAAGACTCGACTTGATTCGGCGTGGGAATGAACGATATGAATTGTACGTGACGATCGTCATGTGCGCGCGGATAAAAATCCTTTTCAGCGTTCGCACGGTACGAAAGCTGCAATATCGCTTGTCTTAACATGTCGACATTGGGTTCGATAAACTGAAGAAAAATTATTATTGATCTCTCTACTAAATCTTTTATATTTCTTTTTATTGAACAATTCGATAAATATAAAGTTCGATAAATACAAAGTTTATCTTCATCACTTATAATTATATGAAAGTTAGTACATCTTCGAGATAAAATTAAAATTATGCACAGACCGTTATGACCCAATTAAAATCCCGCTTGGGAGATTTTAATTTTATTATTTTATTATTCGAGAAAACAGGCCGCAAAGATAAGGCAGCGGAAATAAGAAGTTAAGAAATAAGAAGTTGAAGAAGCAAGAAGTAAAAGCAAAAGAATCAAAGCTCGAATGATTCTTACCTCTTGCAAGTTCTTCATCTCGTAAATCATAAAGGCGTAGTCCGTGAGGAGTATATCGCCTCTGATGACCTCAAGATTCGGGAAGAGTTTGTTGAGGCTCTTCAGGCCGTCCACGCGATACAAAAGAAAGTAGCCGGTGATTTCTCTCAGCTCCGGGAAAGTAACATTCTCGAAATCCGCCTCGGTGTTGTTCTCAATCAGCACAATTTGCAGGAAGCCCTCGATCACACGGCATTCTTTCAATATTTTAAAATTGTCAACGTCGTTCCTGATATCTATGCTCTGACAGATGCCGTCCCCGATTGTCATGTTCTTGTATCTTCGTCCTTTCTCCCGTCCTACCTCCTCGCTCGATTTCGCGTGCGATTTGGGCAGATTCGACGATTGACTAGACTGCTGATCGTTTTTAGATCCGACATCCGTAGATCTGAAACAATCAAGTTTGTCATTAATTCGTTTTACAGTTCGAGTGTTGACAGATGTCGATGGAATTCTTTCAAAGTAGGAGAGCTCTTTTACTTTTTTTTTCTCCCCTAGAGAATTCAAATAGAGTTTGTCAATACAAATTTATCAATCCTCTTTTTGATTTTTCTTTTTTCAAGTATTTTACGAGTTTTCGAGAATCCGAACAAATTTCAAATCGTTAAAATGTTCGATGGAAATGTTCCATGAAATTATCATCAAAAATTAATCTTTTTCAATAACATTAATCATTTAGTTCAATGTAAATTGCAATCTCCATTTAACGATAAAATGAAATACATGCATTTTATTTTTCGCTAAATTGTTAAGCATTCAAGTGTACTGCTATTCAGAGGAGATTCAAATAGAAATACGTTCCACAGAGTTAAAAAGGGCCACTTGCATTTAAATGATACCCTTTGTACGGAATACTAAGGATTATTCGTTCAACAAAGTAAAATTAGCAAGGCATTTAAAAGCCGCTAATAACTCTAAGAAGATCAAAGGAAGTTTCAACAGCGGCGGCGCGCAGAGACGTCGTAATCCCGGTCGGCGATACTCGTGATAACCAATTTGTTGAGGGGACTAATTGGTGAAAATAAAATCACTTAGTAGTTATATTCGAATAAATGTCGAAGAGCGCGGCGGTTACACCTAAAATCCACCGCTTGAAACGTTTCGACGAGGCGCTCAAGCAGTTTCCGCACACGTGGGCGCCTTCCGCGTTTCGAAAATTTGCGGACGGATATCACGTACCTCTCCAATTACGAAAGAATTTGCTGATATACTGGGTAAATGCGCACAAAAGTTCAGTTTACATAAAGGCTCAAGTGGTTCGTTCATAAGTAAAATGGTTTATTCAATCGATCTCCCAATAAGCTCCACTCTTTCCTAGAATTTCTCGTCAACAATCTTCAACAATATATATTATATATTTAAAAGGACTGCATTTATAGTATAAGCATTTGTAAGAACATTTATAATACATTCATTAGTGTTTGAAATGTCAAATTTATAAGAATATCAAGGTATCTTTATAAATATAATTATAGAAATATGAAAAATATAATTAAAGAAATATGAAAATTATAGAAATATGAAAAGTATCGAGAAATTCATATATCTCTGGATTTTTTGACGACATACCTGGAATCATCGATCGCTCTGTTGCTTCTGTTAGTGGCCAAGGTGTCGAGAGATTTCGAGTCGTAGTAGCCGTTGACCGCCGAGCTGCGATCGTAGTAAAACTCCGCGGAGGCCTCCTCCCTCGTCCTGTCCGCGTAATCAGGATCGTACTTGCCCTTAGCGCTTTTATCCCGGTGCTTCGTGGCCGCTTTCGGCCACCTTTTCTCCTGGCAGAGCGCCAGGCCGACTACCATGACGCACAACAGAACAATCGGCAGCAGCGACTTCCTCGTCTTCATCTCCTTGTCTCATTGAACACCGCGCGCTTGAAAGCCTCCCGTTAAACGTTCCCGACCTTATCCCCACGTACCGCCCTGACTACCACTTTCGTTTTCTTTGATTGATCGACGATTGATAGTCGACCCCGTGAACTCGTCCCTACTCTTCTTCGTCCGCTTTTTCCTCCCCACAGTCTCGATCGCGTCCGATTGTTTGACCTTTTCTTAAGCTTTTCAAAGGCGCTAATTAGTGGACTGCAAAACGAATCGTAGTTTCCTATTCAGTTTAAAAGAGAAACACTACTCGAAACTATATGCAATTATTAATTAAAGCTTTGTCCCGCTACCATTTTTATTTTTCACGATTAAAAAAAAGAAATACCGAGAGCTAGAACATTGGTCGTTTATTGCGATCAAAGTTATACCGTGTGAAAAGAAATGAACGAATAAAAATGTTTGTGAGTTCTGTAGTAATTGACCCTTTTAACCCACAAATCCTATATTGAAATTAAATGCTTAAACAACTCATAAAATATTCGAAGGAATGTATAGTGCTACTCGTCTGTGCTTTCCAATTTCCGAGGTTAATAATGAAATATATCCGAGTAAGTAGTAGTAATAGTGCACGTAAAAAGAAAACGTTTCCTTTCTCTCGTTTGGAATTATATCAAAAACTCATTAAAATTGGACGGCTAAAACGGTATCCCGTTAATCCAAGCAGACGTGAAACCCGGGTAAATTTATATTCCGTTCTATTTTAAATGAATACCATTCGTATACATACACATACTCGTCTCCTACCGTACCTGCAGATTAAAAGCAACGCGGTTCCCCCCACGAGAAAAACACTCTGGGTTATTCCGCACTCTTGTCCTTCTCCTCCGCCTCCCCCCTTCCTCCCTCAAGGAGGTAATCGATCGATCGTCCGCGTTCGTCCAGGCTCGCGTGAACCCTCTCTCGAGTCTCCCTCCCCCGTATGGGCTCCGGGTAACCCGGTTTCAAACACGCGGGGGTGTTTCCTTTCTCGGAAGAAGTCTTGAGGTCGCGCAAGTTTCCACAAGGGTTGCGTACAACACGGAAGGGCTGACCAGACGGCTGACGCCTTCGGAATATCTTCACAGCACCTTCTTATTGAAAACGAAGTACATTTTGGCCTTCATAATTGCGTCGTCGTCGCACGCCGTAATTATCTATCAAACAAAAGTTGAAATGTAACGTTTAGCATGGTATAATTTCGATCTGTTCCTACAAGAAATTGAAAAACGATGAATGAGATTGTCACTTCAATAAATTCAAGTACATTTTAGGAATGTCACAAGCTTGAAATATATAAAATTTAGCACACACTTCAAATACATTTCGTATGCATTTTTCTTATTTCTTTTTATGTAAATATGTTGAAAGGCAATATAAAATATATAAGAACTACGCTATACATACATACATACACATACATGTAGTTACAATTACATTTAATTTAATTAGGAAAATTTGCATAAGTTGCTTGAGAGGATATTTGTGCGTATTCTCTAATTAATGTTACATAAAAACGCGACGTCGAGTTCTAAACTAATTCGCAAATTAATGCTGAAGCACAACTGCGCTCGATATAATTTCTGTATGGTCCTTTTGACTGGTATTTTACAACTGAATATTTCCTTGATAATTTCAAATAAGCAATATTTAAATAAAAATAGTTGTTACCTTCAATTAATTCTAATATAATGAAACTATAAGTGATAAATGATAAAAAGAAAATGATAATTTGATTAAAATACTAAAAGCGAAAATTTCTTTGCAAATATTTAACGTTGGATAACATTAAAAAAATAATAATTAAATTTAGGAAAACAAGAAATTTGTGATATAATTAATCATATCTAATTACACGTGCGATATGACTGATGTAATTATAATAGTTTAGTGTCGCTATCAACCAGTTTTAATTAAATGTCGCGGTTAAAATTGTTAGTGACACGTAGCTATATTGCAGAAACGCGTCACGTCGAAAATGATGTCAAAATTATGAATGCATATCATTTTACTAACATACATTAATAATAATACATTCTGGGGTTTTCATCCGTTCTGCTTAATAATTTTCATTGTGCGTCTGTAATCCGTATCTTTTATACGTATGCGCATACAATGTAATTATTATCATATTTCATATACGCAAAATGACTACACTGTATTATATCTCAAGTAGAGATCTAGTTAATTAACTCAGGCAGATATGTATGGCGTTGAAATTTATAAATAAAAGCGTGTTTGTATCAATTGTCACGATCTAAATCAACATTAATATTTGATGAATACCCGAGTGAAAAATCGCGACTTTTCAGAAAAAATAAGAGAGAAATCCAATTTTAATTTAAAAACTAGTTTGGATTATCTGCAACGTGTAATATGTTAGATGTTGCATCGTTAGATGTTACATGATTATTCAGACTACGGCGCAAGATGTTGCAACATGGTGCAAATACTAGTTTGTAATATTTTATCGTATATAAACGCTTCTCTATCTCAAAGTTACATATCTAATTACAGTAAATCAAGCTGGTTCTCTCTTTGGATTGCCACCAAAGGTGCTCAAGTGTGCTCGCTAATTAGAGGCTAGGCAAACTTACACATAAACGATATATTCGAGATTTTACCACCGAGTTCCTGTTACTAAAAAAAAGCAACCAGGAAACTTCGATATATCTTTGCTTCTCTACTCTGTATATAAAGTATAATTCTGGAACTAAGTAATTTTGAACAAAGTTGAGTATAATTTTGGGCCTCGTAACGCCAAGTTCTTTGACAAATTGAGAGCTTAAGTTTTATTAGACTAATTTGCATACAAAGTGATTCTAAAACAGGTTGTTAAAAGCAAGACGTGCTCTTTGACACGTTCGAGGATGCTTTTGCACAGCGCGCGTCCTGAGTCGCTCTCCCTCGCCATCTTTTAATTTTCATTAAGTAATACCTCGTGTTTAACCTTCAAATGACAAATCTATCACCGAAATTCTGCACCGCGATTTTACTGGAAATTAGACTAAAAGTAACGCTTGTTACGCCAATTTCCGAAATTTAATTAATGAGAAACTTATTTTCCGCTAGATTTATAACGACAAAATCGTTAATGCTTCTTTTAACTTTTAACGTCAAGAAAAAAAGTCGGCTCCGAATGATGGTAAAGTTTAATGGCTTGATTTCAAATCACGTAGACTCCCGAGACCCTGGAGTTTGATTCGTTTCTCTCATTTACCCTTCCCTCGCCTTCCCTTTGTCGAGCCTTTCGTTTTTCTGCTCGGTCCCGCGCGCTCCTCCCTGCTCCAGCAATGCCGGATACTTACACCGTCCATTTCGGATTACGACGTCAGCAACGAGGAAAATCGCGCGGACAGTTCTTGGAACTTAACGTCCGTGAACGGACGGTCGGTTATTGAAGAGGCATTTTTTTTCGGTTCGGTTAAACAATCTCATGAAAGAGTAAATTCCACAGGTTAACAATTATCTATGCCGCGTATCGCATCAATCTATAGAGATCATGTGGAAATTGCAGTTGTGGAAACGTCGAGTTTCGGATTGTAGCAGTCACGACGGCGGCTATCATATTTCGTCGTGCTGCCGCATTTTATAAGAAACCGCTTTATGAAACCAGAGTGATTCTTTCCTCGAGGAGGAAGTTCGTCGTGTGAACGTTGCGAGAATCGTAAATAATATTCTTGTCGTCATATCTACTGTCGGGCGGAAGTCGAGATATGATAGTTGACTACACCGACACGTCGATTATTTCGCGAATCATTAGACCTGATCCAGGCGATTAGGTCTTTTTTTTTTCTTTTAATTTCCAAAACCTGCAGGATCGTCGTACATGATTTTTCTAGGATCTAATTAACTGTACAGAATATAATACTTAAATTTCCAAACGTATTTAATGTATTCTAGCGTAAAAGACTAAGGATAAAAGCCACACATAATGGAAATTTAATTTAAAGCTTATTATGCGATAAGTGCTTGCGATAATTTAAGTTTTCATCCTTCGGCAAGAGAAAGGATACATTCGATTATTTTACAATTAAAGTTGCTAAAATAAGTAGTCTCACCGCGACGTCGGCGTCGGGGAGCGCGGAGACGGATAGTTTAGAAGTTATTCTGGATTTCAAGTCTTTCAACAGCTGCCGTCATTATTCACGGTTCTACTGGCAATACCGCGCTTCGAAGGGCGCCCGCTTTATAAAGTTTCGAAAGTGGTTTCGTTGACGACGAGAGGAGAGCGATCTCGCACGAAACTCGCAAAGATCGCGATGATCGTCGGCGTGAATCTGCGCGCTTCTAACGTCATAATCCAGCCGTGGTTGGCGCGTAAGTGGGTGGGTGGATATTGGTGATGAATAAAAATCCCAGAAGAATGAAGGGAAGAATGTCGAAGGCTGAAAATTAAAGAAGTTCGGAAAGAGTTGAGACACCCACCGAAACGTACGCGGTTTAAATTACTTCGGGCCGCCTACCCAAGATATAACTGTGTCGTCGACTCTTAGTCGACTCGTGCGACTCGGGCGAATATCTTAATTCGCCATATAAATATCGCGATAACGATCGCAGGGAAAAGGCAGGGAAAGGGATGCGGCAGGGGAGGGAGGAGAGGCATCGTCGGCGGCGGCGCCGATTAAAAGCCGGATACACGTACGATAAAACACGAGAACTTGTTCCATGATAAGACCGCACCTGAGAAGCGGAAGAATCTACGTCCGTAAGCTTATTCTTTCGGGAGGAGAGCGGGGGTGGAGGAAGGACGAGGAAAAGAGGGTGGGAGAAGCCTCCCAAAAGTGCGGAATTATGAGCGGCTTTCGCGATAAGTTAAACACACGCGCATATAAATTCAGCCGGTTTTATACTCGTGTATGTTGTGAAGTAATGGAGATCCTTAAGTAGGTCTTATTTAACAAAAAAAAAAAAACAAATTGCCTTTGTACAAGATTACACAGATTTTTCTTTATCGTATTTTATGCCGCGAGCTTGGCGCGTTACGCCATTTATTTCACTTCTCGGTTCTAACTTACTGCATATAAGCGTTGTAAAAAAGCACGAAGTAATGAAAAAAAAAAAAAAAGAGAAGAACGACTAATGAAAACGGAATGATAATAATGGAGAGAGAGGGAGGAGGATCCATTCGATTCAGCACCTTTAAATGATAGAATTATACCGCTATGTTATATCGTAATTAATCATTTAAATAAAAACAAATAAAGGAGAGAGTAAAAAATATGCGTCTTTAATTTCTTGTTCTTCTTATTCAAAAGTTATAAAATTAGTTGTAAATCAGCGGGATATTTTGCCCAGAGGAATCACGGAGGAAGAGTAATCGCGGTTCATTTTTCCGATTACAATGACATAGGTATGTCAAAACCGACACTTTCAGGTGGATTCTTCACATAGTTTCTTTTTTTTTGTTAGTTGTAGGGAACAGGGTAGTCGGAATCCAAACGCCGCCGTGCACTTCACTTCGTTTTCTTTTTTTTTTTTTTTTCCTCTACGGTGATCTTCGTCCGAACACGAGTAAGCGGATGAAGTTGGAGCGTTTTTTGCCGAGCGATGGAATCCCGCATCGCGCAACGAAATAGACAAATCCGCCGGCGATCCGACGGAAGATGAATGGATGTCCCGAAAGTCCGACGAATGCTTTGAATACGTATCGAATAGATCGCATACTTGGTACCTTCTGCAGCTGGCCGGTCCATGTATGTGTGTGTGTGTGTGTGTGTGTGTGTATGCCTGGTGAAGTCAAAAGAAGTCGGCCGCAGCCGCGCTCTTCTGTGGTCGCACCGAATAGAGAATGACTCACACGGCACAACCGGATTCGCGAGAAGTGTGACAGGCGAATAGCTCCAAATGGTTTACGACATGGGAAGTGTGTTTTTCGGATCCCCATATATTTCACATAAAGATCTAAGCATGTTGCCTCCGCGCGAATTTATATTATTTACGAGTTGTTTACCACTAGTCACTTATATCTCGTTCTAAAATATGCGTCAACGAGCAAACGTATCGTTTTGTTTTTCTTCCTATTATTTTTACAGTTGATCACCACCTAAACGCGTCCCACGTGTAATCTCCGATACAATATATTATTTCTGTAACGCGTTATTAATCATTCGCGTATAAATTTCCATCGTCGCGTTGTCGCGGAAATATTTCTCCTCTCCAATTTTCAGCGACGACACACGAAAGTGTTGATTTTTACAATTAAATTTCCTTTCCAACGTTGATGGATGAGTAGCAACATGTGATGGCGACTGCGCAAGCGTTTCGGAACATTTTTGTGTATTAAATTGATCGGAAAAACGAATCATCCAGCTTTTACGTTAATGACAAAAAAAGTGGATCGATAAAAAAGTTATCGATAATACTTTTATGATGCAGCACATTCATCATTCGCGTGTTGATTGCTACATTGTCGGCCCGTATTAATTTTCCCAAGCCGATACTGATACGGAGAAAGGTGGCGTCGACACCATCTTCTCCCGGGATGACTTAAGTATCGATATACATATATGTATATGTCGTTCGTATTATACTTAAGTATACTTAGCACGCGCGCGCGCGCATGCCGCTGATGGATGAGTAAAGCATGCGATCAAAGAGACGAGAGGAAAATACCATTAACGGAAAAGGAGACTCGACTGATATTGCCAATCGCGCGATAAGATCGGCATCAACGCCGTTCATATTTTCGATGATAAATGGCGGTGATTTTTACTGCGCGGTATTCTCGCGCTTGGTACCATTATGCGATGTCCTTTGTCGTTCTCTCTTCTTCTCACAATGTTGCTCATGCCCATTTTTCTCGCTCTCTCGCTCTCTCTCTCTCTCTCTCTCTCTCTCTCTCTCTCTCTCTCTTTCTACTTCATTCCATTCTCTCCGTTTCCCTTTCCCTCCCTTCCTCCCTCCCTCGCGCGAATTCTCTCCTTCTCTCTTTTCTCCGTGTGCCCTTCATGTCGATTTTTCGCTCGACAGCTACCAACACGCTCTCCTTTTCTTTAGCCCGCGTAGGAACCCCCGGCTATTCCCTTTATCCCTGCTTTTTCTGCACACTTAGATACGGCGCATCGATTAATAATGGACCTGCTTACAGTGTTGCAGCGGTTTCGACGCGGGTCGTTTTATTCGTGCGATCGTTATTACTATGTTGTAGCCACCACCAGCGCAAAACCAGTTTCGATCCTGGCACTACGGTAAGTTATGTGCCCCAGCGTCTACTCGCTCGTAAATATAACGCGCGAATATTTTCGCATGCCCCTAGGAATGCTCGCGATAACGGGTCATTGTCTACATTGTTATCCTCGCTATCGCAATTTTTTTTCCTCTTCGCTGTCAACCGTCCAAAGTCGACGTGTCAATATGTCACAATAGTACATATAGTAATAGTACATATGTCAACGATACTTGGACGCAACATTGTCATGCCAATATTTCGGCTTTGATACCGACAAAGAAACTTCGCTCGCTATGCTAGTTTGGAAAAAAAACTTGAAACTCGGCAGAAATGTTCACGACCACAATCCACAATCGTTTTCCATGGCGCTTGAACGAAACAATTTCATGGATTGCTGCATTTCGTCTTTCAAAGTTGCAACAACTTTGTGACATCTTTCCAGTATTTACGGGACTATTGTTGTTTACGACCAAAAACAAATGTAATTGCCAATAGAAAAAAAAAATCAATTTTTAAGAATCTTGATTACGGGTTACCAAACTTCTCCGTGTATTTTTTATGTGTGTGTGTGTGTGTGTGTGTGTGTGTTTTGTGTGTGTGTGTGTGTGTGTGTGTGTGCGTGTGCAACGCGGTAGTTTTAATATTAATAAGGTAAGTATAGCATTAAGGCGCTTTTATAATATAGGTATAATTTCGACTTGATTATCCCGACACCGATACTGCAAAAAATTCATTCCTTCGAATATTCCGTAGTATCGTTATTTTAGTCGATTCGAGGCATTTCTATTCACGTGTCGATGTTCATTTTCTGACCATTCGTTTCTTCTCCCTTTTCTGCGCGTCTCTTCTGTTTCGTTACAAGTTTTTCGTCGGGTTCCTTTACGACGAATCCATTGTTCCTTGCCGCGAAGTAGAGATTGAATTCTGCATCGCTAACAAATGTGCTTCAACCGACTGTTGCCTGGGAAGAAAGGGATCCAGAGACGTATGGGGAATATATGGTGCCCCGGAGCCACATAATGTAGTTGAGGCCCTCCCATTCGACGCACGATACGATAAATATTTCCGGAATCAAATTGGACTATAATGTACATCTAAAATTCTCTCCTATTAACCAGAAAGATAAATCTAATACACTTTCTCAAGTAATTAATTAACTACCTCACTAATTATTAATTTTTCAAATTTCCACACTGTGCTGCGGATTACATTATCAGGATTTATTCTTATCGATTCGGTTGATGGGGAGAACAACGTCTCTCGTTTCTCATCGCATCGTCAATCTGGGATTTAATTACAATTTGCAAAGGCGATTAATTACCGTTTCAATCGACGGCGACGTTATCAATTTTATAACAGAGAACTCAAGAAACCGTCGCAAATGAACATAAAATTGAAATAGCGATATAAAGAGAAAGAAAAATAGATTAATTACTCGCAAAGATATTGTTCTTACGCTTTTTTCAAGTGGAACGAAGCAGGAGCAAAAAGTTTTGCCGCCCTTGCGGCGTTCCCGTAGACTGACACCCGAAGGCATCTGCGCCCCCCCCTCCCCCCCTCTGTCCCCCTTACAACATCTCTGAAGAGACCCACCTCCTTGCAACCTTGTAGCCGCCATGACGACCGCATGGTTTCATAATGGTCGCTGAAGTTATGTGAGATCGATAATTTTGAAATGACGCTTGACAATGTTTCAAAGCCACTTTGCCCGTCCATCCGCCGATCATTATCTTCCAGATATTTTATCGTTTAAATTATTTCCAAGTCATCTTTAGACATTAAAAAAGGAGAGGTGTTTTTAAACATCGAAATAAATTCTCTGTGTTAAACATCCGATTGATTTCTCTCCGCGAGTCTCGATATGCGAATTTTTAATTCGCTTACCGTGCGCGATTCCGTCGGCTCCTTTTCGTCAGGCGTTGCACTTTCGTTACGGTATATTACGGCATTCTTGTAGAATGTACCGAAACAAACGAGACAGACTTGCACCGCAATTACGGCGGTGTTGAACGTCGTCTTATTGTTTCTGCATAAACTACCGTAGAAGGACGTTATAAATTAACGGTGGGAAGCCTTGACCGAAACTTTATTATTTTGATTTCCTTGTATTCTTATTCCTGAGAATAAAAACACAACGAAAATCATAAGAGTATATAGGGTGTCCTATAACTCATGCTACTTTTCGTTTGTGTATAATTCTTTAAGAGTCGCACTTTTTTTCGAAAGTATCAGTAATTTTTGTGTCACAAATAATTAGAGATGGAAGATCTTTGTCAGGAATTAAATTTAAGACTCGAAGACTTTTGAGAGAAATAGCTGAATTTTTCTTAGAAGCATTCTTCTGTAAAATGAATTTTATTTAGACAGAGTATTAAAATTCGAGATTTATTGAAATAAAGGATATCAAGATAAACTACAAAACTTCACATGATTTTAAAAACAAAGATTCCTCTAAAGAGTTATATTTATGGATAGAAAAGATATTGAGAGAAATATATGAAGATTATATACTGTCACATTTCTTCGAAATAAATTCTTTACAAATATAGGATAAGCAGATTATCCGTAATGCAACGAGTTTATTTTCAATGTATTATAACGGTTTGAGTTTTGGAGCATTCACTAAGGGAGAGAAATGTAAAGTTTTTTTAAAAATAATTTATGTATTCATAACATATAGTAACGCTGAAAATGAGGAAGACAAAGCATTTTAGTTTTTAAAATTATATTATATGTCGGTCGTACTTTTTAACGATGTTATTTAGAAAAAAAAATACTAAGCTAAAGTGGATTCCAAGTGCTCCATTAAAAAGAAAAAAAAAAGAGGAGAATGCAAGTAAATCCTTAAATAATCCTAATGCACTATCCAATTAAATATAGAGCTGGTGCAATTAATGCTAATCTCTAAAATGGTTTAAAAGTCGCAACGTATACATTTTTAAAACGCCACTACTCGGATTAAGATTTATTTGTTTGTTGATCCGCTGCCGCTTCTACTGAATTTCTTTATTTCCCTCGAGTTTAATCGCGACGTGCTGCCGACGCGTATTATAAAATTTATAAAATACCTCGCAATATCGTATAAATTCACTTCATTTTATTGTATAAATCGTGCAATAAGTATTATTAATGCGATGACTTGCGCTTTCTGTCCACCACGGATTTCTCACCAAAGCGAGACTTGGCTGGTTTTTTTTTTCCGACTAAAAATTCGATCAGGAATTACCATTTGTCACGTTTTTTAAAATTTTTCGATATTAACACGCCGGGCGTTACATGACCATCGGTGAAACATTCATCCCTTTCTGCAAGAGTCATAGGCAGGACATATGCATTTTACCTTCGCGCCATGGTCATTCGTGGTCGTGAGTTTTATATGGGTGTAACACCAGTTATATATATAGATTTCATGTATATCAATCAAACGTCTGGTCTCTCGATGTAATATTAGTTACGAGACAGTTGGACCAGACAGTTCTGTCATGTTATATATTTGTAAGGAATATTTAGTACAAATTTAAGGGAGAACCTTGAACGGTAGGCTATTTTTAATCAACATTGTTCACGCCACATCCAATCATCCGAACATTGTATTTTTTTAGTAAAATATATGAGGGATAGGGATTTTATTTATACTCTTTATATTTTTAGCACGAGATACGCACGTTTATTCCCAGGCGTGTTATCTAAAAATTGGAGCGCGAGCTTGACAAGAACTATAATAAAGCAAGCGTATTTTAACAAGATAAACCGAGCAGCAAAGCAACGTTGCAAAGTAACATATGGCAAAGCTCTGTAATCAGTTCTTAAACCGTCTTGCTAAACAAGATTGTGTTGCATATTTAAATTCTGATTCCCCTTTCTCCTTTGAGCACCTCAATTATGATCACGCTCTGTGTGGGACGGACATCGAAATGAGTTTCGCATCACACCGGCGAAAGCCGCCACCGCAACGAGTCTGAAATTTACCCCATCTGGGGAGATAAAATTATTCTACCTCGATTGCATACGGATATTTCGTATATTTTCTCCGGTTTCAAGATATTTTCACCCGTTTCAATGCTTAATTTACAATTCTAAAATTTAAATTTGCAATAGCGATTGCATTTTTGAAATGTTTACATCGATCGCGCGATCACGCGATCAAACCAATCTCCGTCCAATAAAAAAAAAAATATAGACAGGGTGTTATATTTAATGCATTGCCGTACTGCGGATTGAAGATTACCTGTTCAGGCTGGCTTAAAAATGCTTCAGCGTTTTTAAGGGCATTGAAATGTCAATCATTTTTAAATCTTTTGAAAATTTATAAAGCGGAATTACAAATATTCGAAATTTGTGAAGCTCGGAGGTAAAACGGACGCAACCTCTTCTGACATTTTGATGTACATATTTTTACATACGCTCACACGTATCCATATATAATAAAATATAAAACAAGTATTGGAAAAATGTACCAAATTTTGTTTTCTCACGTTGGAATTTTTGTAAAATATAATACGCAGTGATGCTTAGACATACACCGTGATTAAAATTTTGCATAATGTAAAAGAGAGGTGCATTCTCTAATTTTTAATCAGTCTTGATGAAAAAATGTTGCTAATATAAAAATATTATTCAGGAATGTCAAACAGCATGGATACTTTATGTCTTTCATCTTTTTTTCTCTCCTCTCTCTCTCTCTCTCTCTCTCTCTCTCTCTCTCTCTCTGTCTCCCTCTCTCTTGTACATAAAAAAATTAAGAAATTTGATTTGATCAAAATAATTATTCCATCGTTTGTTGCTCCCATGTCGAAAAAGCTCCGTTTTTTCTCATCGGAATGTGAGAGGCGGAGCCCCATGTCCAGCGATTCTCTCTCTTTCTCTTTCTCTCCTTTCTGCAAGCTGGTTTTTTATCATCGCATATTCCGCCTTTTAATCCCACGCTTTAATGGCGCTCGGGAATACGTCGTCGACGTATCAATTAAAAAATTGCACCGTTGCACCGTTGCATCCGCGTCGCTTGCTACATGTCGCACGGGTTGTCGGAGAAAAGGTTGGAATTTCGTGGAGGGGAACGAGTATTGGGAATTAAAAATCGCCTTCGAGAGAGGTAACTGTATCGAAATATATTGTCTCCTCTTCCAGGCCACACGCCTCGCATTTCGCGATACTCTTTCCTTTCCTTCGATAAGCAATTTATTTTATAATCATAGTTTTTAACCACGCATATTTAAAGGCTCTTATATTTTATGAGTAACTCTTAGGCACGCATCTCCTTCGATCTTAAAATGTCTTAATTTATCAAGAGGTTTTTTTTTCCTTAATTACAAATAACAGTCCGGCATTTCTTGTTCATAATTTTTCTAAGCTTTTGCGTTGTGTTTACAATTTTCCTCATAAATTGATTGATTAACCTTTGCAGAAGTAATTTCTTCTTTTATGCGCTTTTATGTACTCGGTAAGACGGTTGCGAGACAAAAATGTTTAATAACGATCATTAAGAGCCTGAAAAAATCTGCAAGAATAACTTTAGTATCTCGACGTTCCACTCTGCTGCTGAAGCAGGGGTTCATAAAAAGCTATAACCACGGTTTTTCTTTCCTTTTTTTTCTACAAGAAGAATACGGTACTAAAGCGGACCCCCCGATGCGTGAAGTTCGCGAGTGGCGAATGTACCAGACAGAGGCAAAATCTTACGCTTATTATGAAAATATTAACTGCCCGTAGCATGCGTAATGCGTTCGCATTTTGATGTTGATTATTATACCGCCACGCGGAATATAATTAACGGCAGGACAGGGGATTTTAGTTAGCAACCGGGGCGAAAAACGCCCGGCTTTAGTGATTAATTAACGAACGGCCGTTTATCAAGGTGATTATCATCGTCTCCGCCGCGGATGCCGGCGATCAGTATCGTCGCTTAATTAAGTGGTCTAATAACGGGGAAGGAAGAAGGCGGGGGAGGGGACGAGAAAGAAAGAAAAACGTATTAACAGGAAGAATCGTCGCGCAACGACGCGTTCGATAACAGAACGTTCCTTCCCATCGGGAGCAGATAAGGAACAAAAGTGGCCCGGTTAAAGAGCCAGCCGTCCCGTTTCCGTCTGTTCCATTAACCCCTCTCCCCTCTCGTACGGCGCTAATTTGCCGCGTGCGAACGCGTCCCTAACGGAATTGATTAATAATCTATTTCCACCCGTGCCATCGATCTCGGGGCCAAACTGCAAATTCTACCCTTCGCGATTATCGCGCAACACACACACACACACAAATACATGTATACACACATGTGTACACTTGCTGCTACCCTTCTCGGATGCTAAACAAGTTTCACGTTGAGCACGCCGATTTATGTAACGGGTCGTAAAGCCTAAACCGCGTGGAACTGTCCATAATGTCTCAAAGTTGTTTCGGTATAGGATTGTTACATCCTGATGCCGGCGGCTCTCGGCAGTAGAATGAATTTCCCTGTTCGCGCCAGCTACTAATCGAGCATTCCCCCGAGGACTTTCTGAAGTTCACGCGTGATTTTTGGCAATAAAAGCGCCGGCGCGACATTTCGTAGTGTATGTATATATATGTACCACGCCGATCGATAGTGAGCACACAGATATAGCGTCACCCGTTAATTCGCAATTTTCTGAAGAGTCCTACTATGGATATTCTGAACAGAGGGGTTCTTCAAATGAATTTTAAGTGA
Source organism: Tetramorium alpestre (assembly GCA_021460005.1). Classification (NCBI taxonomy): domain Eukaryota; kingdom Metazoa; phylum Arthropoda; class Insecta; order Hymenoptera; family Formicidae; genus Tetramorium; species Tetramorium alpestre. The sequence continues at coordinate 294,268 of JAJVSH010000061.1, read as the reverse complement.
ATATTTATATGTGCTAGAAAATAACTATTAGAAAAGAGGGTCTCTTATACTTTTTCTGGAAAATGAAATTTCTGCTCATTAATCAACAATTTCTATCTCTACAAAAAACAAAAGAAAATGAACTGGAAACTTTAACGGAAACCTGAAACATTAAACACCCGATAAAAAATTAATAATTTAAATTATAGTATTATATAAATTGATAATGTTCAAAGGCCTTTGCAATTTTCTCGAATTATAATTTTCCAAATTTTCACAAATTTTGTCAACACCTACATTTTAGCGGTGAAAGCGAGAACTTACGTATACCTAAATGACGAGAGATAGCAGCGCATGTAAAAAAACTCGAATGTCTCGTGTGGAAAGGTCCAAAGGGGCAGTGACCTCAACGCAACGGTTGATCTCAGATTTTTTCCATTTCTGCCGATTATCGGAAACATGATGTCTCCCGATGGATCAATTAATAAAAAAAAATTTGCCGTTACCACGGCGGCCATTACCGCGTGTTACTGAATTACCATCATCTGGACGGGAAGTCAATTCCGCGGCAGTTCATTCGCGCGGGCACAAAGAGGCCTCATAATTAACGTCGAATGGCGTCGGGCACGAAATTTGAAAATCTTCCACGGGCGCCATTGTCAGCCTGGGTCGTTATGCTCGGGCATTGCAATATCCGAAAGTATCCGTACAATTCAACTTCTCCCATTAAACGGCGGGAAAGGAACGTCGGGATGTAGTGGAGCGTTCGCGCCTTTCCAATCGGCAGAAATGCTCGTCAACAACTCGTAACTTTGTTCGCAACACTTTCAACGCCGTCCGGGAGCGTATTTTGTGTAAGGCACAAAGAGTATATCGCGACATAATCGCGATGCAACGGCGCAGCAGGGCGTTGTGCTCCTTGACCCGCGCGAATAAACTCCACGTTCGGGCGGAAAAGAAGAAGTCCCTCCCTCGTTGTTGCAGCGAGGCGTCTTGCAAATTTATCTCCATTCTTAATTCGCCGAGAGAGATAAATAGATATTACTCGATTCTGCGCAAGACCGTCACCGTTGTAACTTTGTGGCGCATTCTATCGCAAGATAGAATTAAAGGAAACTTTCGTCAGAGTTGTCGCGAAAATAAACGAAAATGGAGCGTCGAGCTTTCGAGCGTTCTAAACTCATTCGCGGCATCTTTTGCGTAATTTACAAGCGAAATTTACAGAAGTTAAATCCGACGACGCCGCGGGAGGATCGATGACGAAATGGAGAACGTTTTTAAAGTTTATCTGGCGCCTCGTGCAGACGCGCAATTTAACTGGACCGCTACCTCCATTGTCGCGAGCGCGCGGTTTAATTGAACGTACTGCGTCGCGCTGCGTCAAAATCGATACGTAGTCATGACGTAAAACCGATAGGGACGAGTTCATCCGTGAAATATTCAAAGACGAGACAAGTGTCCCATTATGGATGATGTAACGTGCACTGCAATGACAGTCCTTTTACTCACCGGACCTTTCTGTGCTTGACTGCCTGTGCGCGAAATCGATACTCAACATCGGAAATAAAGTATCGACGGTAAAAGCGCTCGATAAAACATTTTCACTAACTCAAGTATCGGCGCTTTCACTCCGTCAAGTGTCTGACTCGTAACAAAATTCTCGCTATTAAGATTCGATTAAGATCAAAATTGAAAGCAAAGTACCCTCGATTTCCGAGGAGTCCAATTTTTTCCGATATTTTTTTCATCGTGATGTGAGAGAGAAATCGCGAATATGTAATATTAAAAAAACGTTGAGAAAGACAGCTTGCGTTATTCGGTGTACGTATATTTAGCGGTGTCTGTAGAAACGACCGATTGGCCGGGGAAAAATATATAGCCGAAGTCGCGTAATGATTATCGACGTCGGGTCCGCTGTTCAAGTCGAACGTGCAACTTCCGGGGATACATCGCACGTTTTACGTTTATTTGCGTTTTCTCCGTTACCTTCTTCTCCCGGTCGTTGCCGGAATTGATTAAAAATGCATCGATCGACCGGTCGCGCTTTGCGTGGCGTGCTCGTTTTATTCGAGCGACTAAAAATATTCCTGACGAAGCGAGTCACCGGAGCAACGTGCGACCTGTTCCCGCGTCTACCTGGAGAGAGGGGAAAATAAAAGGCATTCCGTGCGTAAACGCTCGCATACAAAGGGCGAGTTCAATAGAATAGGGAGTTTACAGTATTTCGATAAGAATGCAGTATCGGTCGACGCTTCGCTTTTAACATCGAGAGTGTTTTTGACATTGATATCCTTTATATCCATTATGTGTTCATCGATGCCACAAAAGAATAACAATGGAAGGCGAGAGATAAAACTATTTCGGGAAACGCGCGCATTAAATGAACAGAGTTGCTTATTTGCAAAATTTGAAAACCGAGCAAATACGATGATAAACACGATCGGGCGGTATTAGCTATATTACGAGCTGTATAAGCTCGTACACGCTCGTACTTCTCTCTGTGTGATAAGCTCTCTATTATCCCACCGTGCATTTGCGCACGATGATTAATGTTACATCCCGCATGCGGACTCTCAACGTTTCCGCTTCGATCCTTTTCCTCTCATCGGCGCGGCGCGGCGCGGCGCGTCGACAATGATGCTCAGACGTGTCAATTAATAAATCGCGCTCTCGGCTGCGGCCAACATCACACGGGGGAGGGTGGCCGTCTTCAACCGTGCAGTCGTGATGCCGGTTGTTGCGGGGATCGCGTTGGCTGCGACCACAGTTGCGGTCGGTCGGAGCGGATCGGTTCGGTTCGAGGTCCAGCGACACCAAACCCAGGCTTCGATGAAAGCCGAGAGAGAGAGAGAGAGAAAGAGAGAGATCCGGTCGACGATCCTCCGGGCAGCTTCCATCATGTAGCACATAACGGATCTGCAGAGCGGTGGCGACGGCGATACGAGTTGGCGTTACTCGTGTCATTCAGCCCCGACCGACGCTGGCTGGCATCCGCAATCTTTCGCGTTCGTCCCGACCGTGCCCGCGGGGCGATTCATAAAGTTGCAATCGCCACGCTTCAATTCACCTCGCTTCACACCCACGCCCGTTATGCGTCGCGATTTACTCTCCTTCGTTCTTATTTGCGTACTCCCGGTAACGGTATCTAGAACACGTATCAATTAGTGTGCCGCGGCCGACTGTTCCGCCGTAGACCTGTTATCGCGAACATGTTGCAAATGTTGGGCAACTGTTTCAATTCTACCTGCCGTTCCGATTGGACCGAATCAGTCGCTCGAGTAAACGGCAGAAATAAGCCACCGGTATTAATTTCATGATAACAGTTATTCAGGTTGCGCCGTTATTTGCGCCATGTAAATAAAGTTGTACCTGCTCCTATCTCTCGCGCACATATTTTAATATTCCTTCGCATATTTTTTCCCCAAATTTTTCCAATTTACCACACTGTGACAGATAAACATATGATATCTAATCCTGATACTTGATTTGTGATTTCTTATAAAAATTTAAATCATATGAAAGTCAACTTGTTTCACATCATTAAGCTCTTTCATTATCAGATATACGCAGACATAAACATTTCCGGATACATCTTCCATTACTGTAATTATTGTAATTATTATAATAAGCAAAGATGATCAAATTACTTTGAATAATGTAACGAGAATCTCGAACATTAGCCTTTTAAAACAATTTCTTTAGAAATTTAAAATGTTTCAAACATTGCACATTCTTTTTTCTATAATTTTTTATCCTTGATTATTACAATTTATCCTCTATTTTACTTTTATTTTAAAAAAATTTAAACTTTCTTGAACTTTTTAGATACTCAAGCATTTCTAAGAAAGAATTTCTGATAACTTTTAGAAAATTTTGTCTTTAAATAACATTCGAAGCGATTTAAATTTTTTTTGTAGGATTGAATTGTCGGAAAGTTTCAAAGGTAGGATTAAAAAATTTTTACTTATATTTACTGCATTCAATGCAATACAATAATATAAAATAACGATTACACGAACTTCTAGGACACCATGTATGTATGTATGTCTGAAAAGCGTACTTTCCATCTGGATTTTTGCTTCCTTCACTTCTAAAAGTGCACAGTGAAATAAAATTTCTTTCCTTCCTCAAGACGCAAGCTACTTTCACGTGTGAATTGAACTTGCGTTTTTGAAAATTCTTTTCCTTCTTTTCTCCTTTCACTACTTTCTGTCGAGCGTTACGATGTAGCGCGGGATTAGCAGCATTCGGCGCGGACGGCGACATCAGGTCGCGCCTTTAGAAGCCACTCTTGCACTTACGCCACATTCTTAGCCTTTAGAACTACCGATGGAATTCGCTACCTCGAAAAAGAAGTTGAAGTTGTCATGCTTCTCCAACTTTCCGTATACGTGTTCGCGCGCTCGCGCGTATGTGTTTGTACGTGTATATATGTATATGTTCCTTCCAGCCGATAATCAACGCGTTCCATGTGCGCGAGGCTGTGTAGCGCGCAGTTTACATTTAGCCCCTTTGAATAGTGGTCGTCAATTAATGAAACATTCCACCGGGTCAAAAGAGGCATTAACGATCGATCCGGTAATTTTTCACATTCCTCCACGGGCCTCGATCGCCTGTTATCCATGCGATGTGCGGAGCTCGCGATTAACGTCGCGGCGTTGACTTATCGCCGGATCCGTCCAATTATCTGCGCACAATTCCAAGCATCGAGAATGATTTGTTAATCAATTGTGCCTTGGGGTCGTTGTAACTGAACATACAAATCTGCGACCGCGGGCGAACTATGCATGTACATAAATCCACAGATTCGCGTAAAACTGTCGTCGTAAAATATTGTCGGTTACAAAGCGCGCGTAATAAAGATATATTGTCAATCTTGCTTGCTTATACATGCGAAATAATGTCGTCGCGCGCATACGAGGGAATGTAATTCAATAAAACGGCGGTAAAGGTGGAAAAAATGTATATGTAAATGTATATAATTACAATTCTAGATAAAAGAATTCGTCGTATAGAACTCTAGAGTCTACAGAACAGAGAGAGACGCGGCAGATATGCTCCCTGTAAGCGATACGAAAATGATTGTGCGGAATAGCCGAGAACGTGAACACCATTAGCACATAGATTGCCACGTTTGCATATTCTACACATACGAGGATTCTACACATAAGTAGTTCTACGAGAGGCAATGGAAAACAATCTACGACGCGCTCGAGAAATCTACTGGGATTTCTCGGAAGCGGTTGACTCTAATAGCACCATAATTCCATTACCCTTTTACAGACTTTTTATAGATTTTATCTACACAATATACGTATATATGTACATATTTAAATTTCATACGATTTTAATTTTATAAAGAATTATAAGAATTTATGTCGGATGAAAAAAGGTATTTTAAGAACGGCCTTGCCGTAGATAACGCGTCTCCTATGCATTTTGTTTATAATTCAATAGGGACGTGTTCAACAGCGGAATGACAAATTGTTTCACGCAAACAGAAACCCAGAGAAACATTTCCGGATACGGGAAACACTATGGGAAACACACGGGTGACAATAATAGCGCGAACAAGAGAAGGACATTAAAGCGCATGTTTCATTATATAAATTATATAAATATCAGTCTCATTAATTATTATATAAAAATTGCGCAAAAAAATTTCTCGACAGTTACTTCGTTTTTTATTCGAAAGAAAAGAGACAGAAGGTCTCCGAGAGTAATCTAGACAATTAAACTCACATTAAACTATGACCTGAAAGTTGACTAAAAATCTTTCTCGTAAAAAAACAATTGCGCATTGTATTGTAGACTGTCGTAGATATAGAAGCTCTCTTTCGAGAGCTTTGCTTCATGCGGGTATGCTAAACCGCAAATGGGCCGATTAAGAGAAGCCTTTACGGCGTAACATTTGCGCCGACGTAGGCTGTAATTGTTCGTGAGCCTTCGTGTTTTTATTACGACTGCACTTCCTGCGTCGACAATCTCTCTTTTTCTCTCTCTTGCTAATCACAACGGCACTCATGGGATGCACTCACGAGACGCACTTGAAATGAAACGGCAAGTTACGAATACCGCGGCCTGCACGTTCACAGGGCAAAAGTTCACTTCACTGCCACGTTCGCGACCACGATTATTGCCTCGGTCGTATTGCGGTATTTCCTTCTCGAATTACGTTAATTGCACCAGCAAGTAATACCGTGTGATAATGGCCACCGCAGACGTGACATAAACATCGCGCGAAATTAGAAACCACAATGTGATCGGTTCGTAACACTCCCAGATAAATAAAACATCGGATGTGAAAAGCGCGATTGCTATAAGCTAGCTATTAAATGCCTGTTTATTCCACATTTTGATCCCGCACTCCGTAATGACTTATTAAATGCTGATCCGCTAATTGATCACGCACCGCTGAACGAAACACATTCTAACGCTGTATTTTAAAAGAGAATTTTGTTGCGAGAAACAACATATAATTAAAAAAATCTCGGTTATGGAGTAAAAAATCAGAAGGAATTTTACGAATATTTTAAATAACGATAGCAAATGTGTTTGTCTTTGCTGTAAAAAATTAGCGTGTTAAGTGAAAAAAATAACAAGTTGAAGAAAACGAGAGAGAGAGAGAGAGAGAGAGATACTTTTCATAACAAATTGCATTTAGCTTCTTATAGTATTCGAGATATCATTAAACGCGACACGATACCGCAATATACTATGACCGCGACGGCGTAGCGTTACCGTCTCCGGCGGGCAAATAGCGACGGATTCAACAAATCGTGGGCAACAACTCTCGGCGGATTCGCATAAATACATAATCGTTAGTAAAGTGCATGCACGTACGTTCTAGCTGTGCTGCATTGCTGGCCTTTGGTTCTTACCTCGTTCCAACGAGTTTGTTACCGCGAGAGCCCGCCTTGCTCCGCCGGGTTGTATGTCAGCTGTAATGCGCACACTTCTCTCGTAGCAAGCGCTAAATTATGACTGATAATATTTTAACACTGAGAGTTATCTCGATGGCGTCAGACTACGTGACGCAGCGAGCGCACGTATTCTCAGACCTCGTCGTCTTCAAAATCGGATTTCTTATTCGTGTCTTTTCATCTCGGAGGGAAAACTTTGAATATCGAATTGAGCAGGTAGCGCGAAACGTCGCGCGGAAAATGAAGAAGCGCGAAGGAGACGCGAACAAGGAATCCGTATATTCTTTCTCCGCTTTAATGGAAAAAAAATAATAAAATATCTTCGCCTTGAATCTACAACTTTTTCAACGCAAAACTTTTGATATTTTAAGTATTTATCTGATTCAAGTACGAGAGTTGAACGAATTATATCCATTTTTCCAATCTGTCGCAATTTTCGAATGTACCTATTTAATCAATACGCGATTCCGAGGGATCGGTGTGCAAGAATGTTTAACGTCAAAACTGCAGGAGGATAAATTGCCACGGCTTTAATCGGCTTTAATTATATTTTCATTAAGGCGTAATCTGCTTTATAAATTTGACACACAGGCTAATTATTTTATTATACTTTTATCTGCTCCGTATATAATTGCATTATTATTTACGCGTCGTAAAAAGAAAGAAAGAAGGGCGTAACGTACGCATGCGTCACAATTAAAACACGACCGGATTGTGGTCCTTTAAAATAGCGAGACGAAAGCAGGCTGCAATTATCAGCCGACAGCGGCGGTGCAATCCGCGATGCAATCGCGGTGTTATTCCTTTTTTCCAATTTCGTAGCGAAACGTAGCCTTCGTACATTATGAAAGACATTCCCCCCAAGTTAAGCAGTCACGGCACGGCGCGATCCCGCCCATTCATAACTCGGCGCGATAACGATAACAAGGTGATAAGACGGGCCGGCGCTCGTGCCTCTCGTTTGTCTGTTATCATCACCGAGAAACCGGGAATGACGCCGGCAACAACACGATTCTCTACCTCTCCCATGATCGTTCCACTGGACATAAAAATTTCTGCGAGCGAGCTGATGTATACCCATGTATTCGATAAGTGACACAGCATAAAAGGAGTAATGCTCCTTGGAAAAAATTGGGACGATCTGTCTCTATCAAAGTTGGATCGAGAAGCGATTTCTTGTGATTTTTAAAGATTTCTATTTAATTTAATCTTTATCAAATTGAATTTAATTAATGATATTTTATAAGTTAATACTGCAGAATATTTGATGACATTTAGAGACAATTAAACTAAACACATTGTTTTTAATTAAATGATGAAAAACATTGATTGATTAAAGTTAAATTAAATGATAAATGTAATTTTATATTCTTTTCATCCTCGTTAGTTTATGTAAATAAAATATTCACAAAATTAAGTTATAACAAATTTCGAAGAACACCTTGAAAAAGATACGTTTTCAGAAGCCACACAATTTAATCATTCTATAATCTAAGATCAAAATGTAGAATCTAGATTTCTTAACAGTAACTTAAGGTGACTTTTATTAACTTTCACGCGTTGCAAATTGAAAAGGTTGGGGGATAACCGCTTTTACGAGTTCTTTCATGGCTGAGCCTTTCAACGTGAATGATGATGCTTTTCATCGTAATATACACACATACATGTATATGTATATGCTCAAAACGCACATAGATTTAATGCAACGTGATACTTAGCATAAATCTATGCGCGCTTAACAGTTAATATTCTTGCCCTGACAGCAGAATCAAGTATTTCCTTTAACTTTGTTGCTAGTTCCGCATAGAAACGAGCGTCTAATTGTACTGAAGTACGTGAAAGAAGAAAAGTGCAAATCATAGAACTTTTCAAATTATCCTAAATCTGTAGTCAAAGAAACCAAGATTGCGTATCGCGAAGCTATGAAACTGATCGTACGAACTTTATGAGAGTACGTAAAATATTCTTAAAATGATTGAAAATGTACGAAATTGAGAATTGGCTCGAATCCCTTTCTCTTCTCGGACTAAGCTCTTCAATCGCAATTTGATTGAGCGACCAATCAAATTTTCACTGAAAGGTAAAACGATAGGGATAATCCAAGATAATCCGCATGTAGACTACAATTGTATTATCAGCGGCGTATTACGTAGGAAGAACAGAGAAGTGATCTCAGAAGTGATCTCAGAAGTGCTCCCTCCAAATTACAGACTTCAATTTAATTTCAGCAATGCAACCAGTTGCCTTCGCAAGAAATCGAAGTGAAACTAGTGAAGCCTCACGTGTGCGTTACGAAAAGCGAACCATGTAAAACGTTACTGCTTTGTAGGAATAGGTAACAAAACTTTTTTGCGACTCATCAAAAATTTGTTTCAAATAGAAAATGTGTACCGCAATCGAGTTGAGTGGACAAGTGGAGCGCTTTGAAGCGACAATAAAATACAACAAAGCTAAAGTGTTCCTCTTTCATCGATACCTTTTTAGGACACAGTTTCACAGAAGCTCAGAAAATGTAGCCGGCAGTATTAAATGTCACGTCAAAATAGTCGGAGTTGTATCGATTGACGGCAGATTCTATTGCAACTAGGCAACTAGGCTAACTAGGCGAATTAGAGATCATTAATAATGTGTTTGTGCGCGTTTAAACATTTATCGTCGATTCTCTCGTCGTACATTAGATACATCCAATATATGATAAAATATTATTGCAGATATTCGCAATACGAACGATACAAAGTTTCGCATCTTTTTTTCCTCGTTACGGAAGCGATAGCCCATGACTCGATGTACCTTTTTGCATCATGCACTTTCCGTTGCTAAATGGCAGGTTTAAAAATGGATAAAAATATGATGGCCTGGTTTAGCGCGATTGACTAGGTCACCAGTTTTAGCAGCAATGGAATTTTTTTGCGGGGTTACGTAAAATATCCAGTCATGGTTATTGGATATCGCATTAATTTGAGTTATTTTGCGAGTTATCAGAGCATATGGAAAGCTATGTCGTTTTCCCCATCAAATCGGCTATTCCCGCTTTCCATTCATCATTTAAAAAAAAAACGCATCGCTATAGTTAGCTCACGTTTCAATATACATTACGACACTCGACTGAGCGCGAATGTCGAGAATTTACCTGCGATTGAAACACTCTTTGATGTCGTCAGTAAATACGATCAACGTAAACGCGCGAAAAATAGCTTTAATTATCGCGAGTAAATTTGATGTATAGATAATCGGCAATACTTCTAACTCGGATTACCTAACATTATAGACAATGCCGCAGTAATTTCGAGGTCTCATTTAATAACAGCTTTTAGATAGAAAAGTGCAAAAAAGAAATAAATTGAAAATCGATGTAAGTATTTAGCGGTAAATTTATAAGAGAGAAATAAATTTTTCAGTAGCGTTTTAATAAAGTTTTGGAGAGAGAGAGAGAGAGAGAGAGAGAAAGTATTTTTAAAACACATATAGATATTAAATAATAAAGTCTAAAATAATTTCGTAATAAAACATTATTATTCTTCTAAAAACACTCGCGCGTTTTTACATTAAAAATTCTTTCTTATGGGAAAAAAATAAGGTATGAAAGATTTTATGTGATAAATTTAAATTAAGTTTAATATATGTCTCTCTCTTTTTCTCTCAAGAGTATTAACGATAGAAAAAAGAAATGTTCTCTGAAATTAATCCGATTTCTTCAAAGAGAAATAATCCAGAAAAAATAATTAATTTTGTAGTGTTTTTCGCTCAAGCTGAGGAATAAATATCAGAGTGTGAACGGAAGATCAGCAATTTGGTTTTAATATTTCAATGTTCCACTTTGTTGCAAAACATTACGCGGTATTTCTGCGTGTTTTATTCGAGGTATTATCGGCCGCATTTTATCGATAAAAATAATTAATTGTTCCGCATACGAGACCGATCAAATCAAAGAGATCATACACGATAGGCAGTGGAGAGAGAGCGAACTGAAAATGTCACGAAAAGTCATCGGTGGTTAGCAAACGCAATTGGCTATCGTTGCAAATAATTTAAGTGTAGCGCTTGCGAATTATAACCCCGTGAATTTTCACGTCAACGGAATTATAGAACGAAATTATTGCTTTTGCAAGCAATTTGCAAATTATGAATTCGATTCCCGATCCCTGTTTACATTAAACGCATCGATTTATCAAAATTCGCTATATACCATATTATCTAGTATAATATTACGAGTATTAATTATTTTTCGATATCAAATATCAATTTCTGGCTGGAAAATGTTGATTCTCGGTGTTGTAAAAATACAATCAGATGTACAGAATGTTTTGAAAATATTTTCCACGTTACGTAAAATGTTGTAAGAATGCCTAGGGAGCTCATGGAGAAGATTCTTGAGATGAAAACCGCTCTTTCTCTCGTATTAACGGAATTGTTGACCGACCTATCGACGTATGTCTCATATCCGATCGACATTTCACAGAGACTGATAATCCACCAACATACTCCGATATACAAGTCCATTGCTAAATCACATAATACCGACCGAACTTATTGAATAACAAGCATTCTTATCGATTATTCTTAGCGAAAAGGAAATGATAACATTACTTGTAATATAAATATCACCAGGCAATGGTTGCAAAACCCTATCGAAGACAAAAGTATTTATAGAAAAAGAGAAGTTGTGAACGTGTGACCGTCGCATACCTTTCATTTTAAAAATCAATAGAATAACATAATAAGAGCTTATTCCATTATAAGTTTCTTATGTTATGGATGAAAGAAAACAGTACGTCTATTATGTCACCATGTGTCTTATATTTACAGTTAAATCAAGGGTGACAAATATAAAAATCTCGAAAAATTGTGTAAGATCGAAAAAGCTTTTACAAAATAACTTTGTATCAGGCGAGGAGATTTCTGCATAAATATCCTAACCGAGCTTATCTCCCGTATCGGATTCATCTAACTCAGCCTTTGAAACCGTCAAATCTTATTCTCTTTTCATATTCTAGTATGGAAACGAAACGAGATTTATCTCACCAAGAATATCGCGCTACTCGAGGATCCGTAATACCGGAACTCCGCCCGGAGAATAAAGCTTATATTTGCATTATAAAAACTTGAGGTCACGGCTGGAAACTACCGGTACACAATAGTAAGCTCCAAAAGCAATTTCATCAATATCGAGGCAGATTTATCTCAAGTCCATGGTAAATATTTATGCAATACAAAACATCCGCCGCAATAAAATGTTGCAACGCGAGCCTCGTAAGATATGTCAATCGAATTGAAGCAAGATAATCTTTTAGATCTTTGTCCACTGTTCCAAAATATTGATAAATGTCGCATCTCGAGTGCTTCCTATTCTCTTAGTAGCTAATATTAAAGGCAAAGCAGAGCAAGAACCCTCAGCGTGCTCCGAGTATTGACGAAGAGTATCATAAGCTATCTTCTACTCACCGATCGAAGTGCTTATATCTCCAAGTAGATACTTCTACTAGTGGTTGGCAAATAGTTGGCCCCTCGGGGGGAAAACAAGAATCTGTTTACCGCAATCGGCGGCGCATACATATAACGAGACCGCTCCGAAATACGCGACGGCCCACTCGATGATGTCCGATACACCGATACACCGATACACCGCCACCATTCCGCTCGCGTTTCCGGCGATAGCGCGAATATATTTACGAAGGCGCGCTTACGGCGATGCGTGACATTGATTTGGCATTCGGCCGGCTTTCCATTGTTGTTGTCACTCCGACCGGACTGAGCATCCGTCCGATATCAGCGGGGCAAGGCAAAGGCGCCCTCGAAAGAACGTCAACAATTGACTCGGAAAGATAGCTAGAGAGAAAGAGAGGGAGAGACAGAGAAAAAGGCGTCGATCGCGCCGCCGAGAGTTAACAACGCCGCGCCGAGCGCGCGCGGAGTGTTAAGACCACCAACCCATAATTAGATGGATGTGACGTAAGACGTGCCGCGTCGGCCCGATTAAACACACCGACGACCGAAAGCTTTCGATCGTCATTCTCGCTATACGCGTAAACAGCGCGAGAGCGAAGAACGCGGCGTTGTTGCGTCATCCGCACGGCCGCCGGCCGCGCCGACACGCATTTTAGCCAATACGTCGTAACTCGCATGGCCCGACCGACTGTTCGGAAATTGCCCGCGTCGTACATAATCGTTTTTATGTTCCATGTCGGGGGAAGTAAAAATATATATGCCGTGCTGCGCCGCCTTGCCGATCGCATGCCGCGCCGATTAATCCGCGCGCCCGGATAGAAATAATTCTCTTACACAGCGATTCCGCAAGATATTGTCTCGTAATCTGCGGATATTTGCCTCTTTGATCATCCGTAGGACATAAATACTGTATTTAATCCTTAATTAATACAGCATTGACCATGCGTCTCGCCTTTGTTCCACTCCTTCTGCCTCGTCATCCTTCTTATCCTTCTAACTTGTAAACCGTACCCTCCGTACTTTTACCTTGGTATTTTTCTCTCTCTCTCTCTCTCTCTCTCTCTCTGTCCCGGCAAGTTTCTTTTTCTCGTAATAATCACAGCAACACCGACAGACTGGGCCATGTCCAGTTAACAGAGAAGATTAAAGCACGTTAATTAAACGTGAAAAAGTACGGATGCTTGTTATGTACTTTTGTATCATCAAGAGCAAAAGGATGCTTCCTCTTTGAATGACCTTTCTCTCTGAGGGAAAGCTTGTGAAAGTCCAGAAGTTATAGAAATGTCGAGTCACGAAATAAATTAAATTGATGAAATAGAATAATTTCGCATCGGCGAAAAACTTGTAAAATGATAAATTTTTTATCGGGCGCCATGCATCGTTACATTGCTTTCAATTGTTTGGGAAACTTTCATTGAATTCACTTTAGTCCATTAATTACGAAGCTTGTGTTCTCTTGACTGAAATAATATAAATTATTCCCTTTTCTACTCGAATATAGTCGATTGTCGTTTTAACTTGGAATATGCGACACGAATTATTATTCTTTTGTTTTGCCGCGGATCACACAGAGATGTGTTCGCGGCATCTCGTTCGGACGCGAGTATTTCTTTTTCATTTGCAGAATAATCGATCGGTATCTTGTTTTAATTATAAAAGCACTGAATAACTGTCGATCACGACAACGAATCGATTGTTTGACTAATGAAACGTCCCGTTTGTGATTACCGTTATTACGACGGGTAATACGAGCGCGTAGGTGCCCCACCGACAATGTACGGTGTCGTATGGTACGATAACGCGAGTTTATTGTAGCGCGCGCGCGCGACCGCCCAGTCTCGAGTCTCGAGTTGCGAACAATAAGATATATGTATTAACTCCTACTGGTGGTGTGGTTATTGTAAGATGTGATTAAACTTGGACCCGGTTCAAATTCGTCGCACGAATCCGCGGCGCTTCACGGCGAACTGAAGAGCGCGCGCGCGCGTTGCGATTCGGCGAAACGCGCGTCTCCCTTCCTCTTAGAAATAGACAATGCTCCCCAAAATGGGCAGTTATGCAAAGCAGTCTTGCGAATGAAGAATCGAGCCCGACGCTCGTCTCTTCGAGCGCGATAAGCGGTTTTCAAGCCAAACCGCTCGCCCCTAAACGAGCCTACATTTATAATTCAATGTCACGAGGTGCAAAAATTGATTTAATTCAAATTTATTTTCATGGGTTTCAACTCACGTGGGAGTGTTTAACTCTCGCTAACAAGCTGCCGTGAGAAAAAAGGACCGCGTTTTTGTTTCCTTTTTTTTTTTAAATGAATGTCAAATATTAATTTTAGCTTCCGTATGAATTTCATGAATGCACTCTTTACATTTGCTGTTATAACTTTTCCTTTTTACGTGTGAAAGGGAGGAGGGATTATGGAGCAGGGGGAATTAAAATGGCTTCTCTTTCAGCTCTCGTGATTTTAAAAAATCTGGTCATTTTATTCTAGACCTTCTACGGCAATGTCGCGAATTCAAAGGGACTTTAATTAGTAATATTAACGTTGTAAATATTTCTCACTCTTGGTCAAAACGCGGCAAAGGTTGAATTAAAATAGCATTTATCACATTTTCCGCTCGTTCGTATCGCGTTGCGGAAACAAATAGCTTAATTCATGCCCCCTTTAAAGTAATCGTTGGAATACGAGAGAATCATCAGTCTAACAATAAGATCAATCTTTCAGGATGACGTCGTCTTGTCGTTTTAAATTTAGAGTCAGATTTATGAGAGGAAGATTTGTGAACGTGCGGTCATTCGTCTCAATCAGCATACTATTTTCAGAATCGCCAAACACTGAAGATCGAAAAATAGATATTTATACGCGAAATAATATTGCTCTAAAGAATCGATAATTGACATACCAAACAGGTTTTTTGCTGCTGCACAATTTACAATAAGCTAAAATATACTCGCACGTTAAATTTACATTATATTGCTTTAATAATCTATCGGAACTGTCGTTTATCTTCAACTAATCATATCGTATTAATAGTAGGAAAATCGATATCTCTCTCTTTAAAAGCTCCTTGTTATTTTTTCCAATCTTGAAATCGTGTTTAACGCAAAAGATAACGAATCACAAGAACTTCATTTCTATATTTGCGTGGAAGCGAAGCAATGAATTATCACAAAAATGATTTTTGTGCCGTTATCGTATATCGCGTCGGCGATAAATGAAAGCGAACGGCGCGGTGGTTCGTGAATATTGCCAAAATTATGCCGAGATGGCCTAAATAATCGTGTTTAACAGCGCGAACTAAGAGTACCGAAAACAAACATGACGATAATAATTTTCCGTAAACAAGGTGGGCTGGTACGATGCAATTCGCGTCGCACGAAGAATTGGAACGATTAGTATTTAGGCCGCCGCGTTCGATGCGAGAGAGATCGCGACGCGCTAGCACACTCCCATGTGACCTTCCCGAAGAGCGAATCGTATTGATTTGCTGGCAGTAGTGCGGTGATAGCGCACAGAGCGTACAGAGAACATTTCGCGCGAATTTGCATGCACCAAAAGGCGGAAGACTCGTGAAACGACAATGCGTTGTTTTGCTTACTGCGCGCAGTGATGGAACACGTAAGATCATTTCGAAAAATTCGACCGTTTCAGATGATAAAACTGAAAATGGTTTTCAATAATTCTGAAAATCTTGAATATTTCACGAAAATACACAATTTATCTTTTCATTATTTCAATGCAATTCTCTATTTTATTTGTAGATATAGACAAATTACGTGATTTTTAAAGAATTTTCAAATTTGAATATTTTGTCGAATAATGACGAATTTTTATATAATTATGTAAAAACTTTCGAAAGAGAAAATCCTGGATTAATCTTATGAATAGACAAAATATCTCAGTGAGAAAAGTAAATCAAGTTATGTATCATTAAATAGCAAAGTCATAGCTGACTGCATAGCTAATAATTTAGCAAATTAGTTTGCTGATAAAAAAAACAGTGAGTTTTTGTTACTCTTTCCAGCTTTTTCCAATATTGCATGTTTCGTCACATTGCATGAAAAATTTCATCTATGGAAGCATAGGCAAACTAATCCGCGAATAATCCGGGATTAATCTTTCAAATAATGTTACATAACATGAAGCAGTGGCTAGTCAATTAGGAGAAATACTCGTTTAATTTAATTTCTCTGCCAAATGAGAATTATAAATTCATTAATATAGTTTTACCTATTAGATATTGCATAAAGTTTAAATTTTCAAAAGCTGTTGATATTACTCATCAAAAGTTTACTATTTGAAATTAATAGATAATAAATATATTCTATCTTGATTTGCAACTGGATGATATTTATAAGTTAACACTGATGAAAGACACACTTATCATTTACCACGCGAACGTTCACATTGGTCTAGAATGCATTGAAGGTAAACAACCGATCAAATATTTGTATATTAATGCCGCAATACACGAATACTAAATAATTTCCATCAATACTGTTATTTCATAAAATAACAGTAATATGTAGTACTGATGAAGAAATCATATAAAAAGAAACAAATGATTTCAAATAATTTCTACTTCTAACTGTAAGTTTATTATTATTATTATATCCAATTATATTGTCTGAAAATCGAAAAAACTTTAGCAGGCGAATCTTGTAATAACAAAACGAATATTATTTAAATATATACTATTAATAATATGCCGGAAAAAATCTAAAGCGATTTTTGCCAAGAATTGTGTTACATTCAAAGTAAATTCCCAGAAGACGTTAAGTGAATAAAGGCGGGCATGATTGGATAATAAATCGCCAATTATCGCAATTATCGATCAAAAAATTGTTTTCGCAAAAACTTGACTTTCAGAGGAAGAAACAAATCAAATAATTACAAAGATAAGCGAATTTCCAGTTAATGCAATTAATAGATTTGATCGTCGGTTTTGACGCAATCGAATTTCCGATAAATTTGATGGAGCTCTGTGGTTTCTAACACTGTTTCATATCGATGAATCGTCGTCATGACAACACTACGCAAACAACCAAAGCATACCAAAATTAACCCAATATAGCAAATTCGGCCCCAACTCGAACTGTACGAAACTCGAACGTAATGTAAGTGCGAGGTGCTTTTACTCCGCAATTCGAATACGGGCATATAAAAGTCTGGCTAACTTTCACAAAACGTCCTCTATCGAATGTCTAAAAAAAAAAAAAAAAAACAGCAACAAAAACGGGGCAAACTGACAGCTTTGTTTGCTCCATAACTAGAGGCGTCGGCCACTTTTTGGCAAAGGGATACCGAATTTAGTTGAGCAGTTGCAAAAGCAATGGAAGAAATGAGTCACTGTTGCGAGACGGATTAAGCGCGATATTGCAAGTGGCAAGGTTGCTGGATCGTAAATTATACGATGGAAATGCGGTATAAGGGCGCGTCCACATCAGACGCGCGCAAAGTGGAAGCAAACCGTAATGAAACAAGCTCGGGAATATGTCGCGCAACATTAACTTCACTACTGCGCGCCGAGAGTTTGAATTAACTGCACCCACTCGCGTTCGCTCCTTTTGCATTCCGGATTTCAGTTTTCCGCTGCGTATTAACGCTACACGCGAACCGAAGGTGCAAAAGTAACCCAGAGGTTGCAAGGCATATCGTTTTTCCGATATCCCAGCGTCGCTCCTCGAAACGAACTTGAATATCACATCCCACCAAATGCCTAAGTATCTCCTCTGAAAGGATCGAGCATCGTTTTCGAAAAAACGAAAACTCGAGGATCTCTCGCGAATTTTACTTCGTCAGCGCTATCACTTTCACCATTTCGGCCAACTGTTTTCCATGCCTATAATTTTATTCTGTTCTTATCTTTTGAGGGAATATGTATTTTACTGGCGTAAATATCACCCAGCACGAACGCACGCACGTACGTACAATTCTCACCCAATTACAATACGCGAAACTTTCCAGATACCGACGCCTCGTCGTCCCTATTGCGCAGTTTTCACATGCGAATCTCTTTGAAATACCAACGCGTTATATGAATCAAGTTTGTTTATACTCATTCATGCGCGTTTATGTGCGTTCTTGCGTGTATATCGTACACATTGGACTGATTTGCGACGTTCGCAGATGTTTCGCGTGGTTAAGTTCGTTTCAGCTAGGGTGGTTATATTTTCCTGTATGTGACTGGTAGTAACAGGAAAAAAACTGGACTATTTGCAATTTTTAACCGAGACGCACGATATACTAATATTTCTTTGTACTCTTAATAACTTATTTTTCTTTAAGTCATTTTATGGTCGACTGTCCTAATAACCACATCGTAATAAGTAATTTTTTTGATAAATGTCAAAATAAAATTAATTCAAATTTAAAATTCAATTCAACATTTAAAAAATGAGTATATTTCTGGAGATAAGAACGCCTAATTATCCTGGGCACATTTATTGTGAGTGCACCTTAATAAAAAATCCAACGAATCAATCATGATCTTATTATCCACACTACATTGTGACAACGTCGAACAATGATAAGGCTACAGAGTTGAATACGCTGATCAATATCATTATCAGATTGATTTACACAATATCCCAAGAGAAGGTATATTTTTAGAGATTTACTTTTGACATCTCTTTCTCTGGGTAATTTATTTTTGAATTGTCCAAACGCCATCAATCTATCTTCCACCGTAATTACAACTTTTGACATTCAGTAAAAACACCGTATTGAGTAAATAAAGTAGAAGTAAATGAGAAGAAATAAGAAAATTTATAAAAAAAGTATAAACTTTATCGTATCTTTCGTACAGTAGTTTGAAATGTCATTCGCGACAATGATTCATGTAACGTTGAAACGCTGCTAATTAATCGAACAATTCTTTCTTACGTTCCTTTATTTATGCACGTGCGAGTTGCAACATTTGTTGTAACAATCGCTATATTTCCTCGTTATTGACATCACAAGGTGGCTTGTGACGTGCATGGATCCTCTATCTTCTTATATTTACTATTTATAGGCAAATTAAGAAGCAATCTTATTGAGAAACTTCCGTCGCGCAGGCGATTTTGCAAAGTTTATACAAACAAGTTAACGAACAGTTCCGGGAGAGCTTTATGCAATAGCTTGTTTCGAACTGGATAAATATTAATATTATGTCAAATTGCGCGTACACTTGTCTGTAAAATAAAAGTTGACACAACAAGTCGCAATTGTTTCATTAAGGCTGCAATGTATCATGTTTAAAGTTGCTACACAAATAATATGCGCGACTGCTACTTTTTGATTCATAACTTTCCAGTAAACTTTTTATCACTTATCATAAACTATAGACAATCAAAAGGCAGACTATAATCTTTCAGTAGAAACGAGCGAAAATTGAGTAAATACAACAATGAAGGAATTAATAACCTCAGATAATGACTTCGTTATCTTTTATCGGCATTCTTAGTTTTTTTTTTCTAAGTAATCGCGTGTGATGTTCATTGGATCGATAATTATTGCGTGTTAAACAAATCGTTATCTCGCTCCCAGTCTTCGCGCGGCAGCAAATACTAATATTTGCAGTCTCCTTGACCCGTTGCAGTATTCTTTGACTTTTCCGATTTTTACAATTTTCCGGATTTACAGCAACTTTGCTGACAGTAACAAACGTATCGCAAAAGAATCTCCTATTACTACTTACGGTCGCGCCACGTCTGCAAACCAATGACGTTCTCTCGATTGCTTGTACAACGTTTAACGGTTACACACCGATACATGCACGTCTCATTCTTATCTCGATTGCGCAACATTCGACGTCGATCGCTTCCCCGGTTTCTCGCGACTCCCTCTTTTTCCCCGTTTCCGATTTGTTCCTCGCTACGCTCATTTCTACGAGTGACAAGCACTTTGTGCTCGATCATTTTTAGCAGCAGGTTTGTGTTTTAGCGACGTCAAGTACGAATCAAATGTATCGCCGTTATCATCAATGTTTCCTTCGTCATTCATTTCCATGGAAGCTTTCTACTTAAACGCTATCCACATTTTGAAATTCAAGCGTCCTACAATCGTGATAGAAATGTGTAACAAGAACATTACGTGTTTTTTTCTCAGAGAGATAAGATGAAACATTAACGCGTCGAGAAGTGTTTAAAAAAAAAAACAACAATGTTATCTCGCGAACATAAATTAGAGATTCTCGTAAAATGATAATAATAACATAACATCTCGTAAAGTTTTTGTTTGTAATGAAAATTACAGGAATATAATTGCAACACCGGCGATAATTATCATCATTAAAACATTCGTAATGACCATACATTAATTTTATCTGCTTTGATTTACATTTGTTTATAATTAATATTCATTTACTACGCGTAATACGTATATACACATTTGGATATCACACATTTGCGTATCGGTAGAATCGCGAGCAAGTCGGAGCACGAAACCGGCAAATCGATTATACGACTGAACCGCAATCAACGAATTTCTTCACGATTCGCTTACGTAGAACTGCGAGCGTTCGCTCGTTAGTCACGACGCAATCTCCATCTTGTCAGCGAGATATTTTCGTATACACATGACGTAACGCATCGACACAATACGACAACATAGATTTCCCGTTAAACATCAAACAATCCAAAATAACTACGTCTCTCCACAAATAACTCACATATATCGTTATATTGAGCGATGACTTGTGTGCATAAACGTAACGGAATTTCAAGCGATAACCTGTCGGTGTTTGATGATATCTTAAAAGCCACCTGCGCCTCATTTACGACGTGAAAATCTTTCGAGTACTCAAGCGACAATGATAAACTGTCAGTCATGCACCATCGCCAGATATCGATTCACGCGTAATTCTGGAAAAAATAGAATTTTTTTTCCCATGCAGCGAGGAGGCCAGCTGCACTCCGGGGGGGTACATACCCCGCGGTATTTTCCAATCGGAGGGATTCCGCGGTAAACAATGAGTTTTTTTTTTGTGCAAATAATAGATAACACGCGTCCCGCGATCACGCTGGCGGATGTTTTCCGTTTACGCGTCCGTTAGCGTTAAATACGCGCTAATTTGCCGTTCTTTTGCTTGACTACGACGACGACGCCACGGAAGGTCGAGGACGCTTGGAATTGGGAAATAATTGGAAGATTACAGTGATCCGGAGTAAAAGTAGCGGACTAATGCGAAGACAAACAGGTAAGCGTCGCTGTCGCTGATAATCCATGCCTTCTTACCTCGCATACGCGAAGTATACATTGGCGTGTTTGGAGGTGGTTATTACGACGCCCGTCCGGAGGATCGAATTATGTGCCGTCGATTTTCCAATTTCTTTTTGTCCGCCTTTTACCCTTAATCCCTGTACTTCGCGTATAGCGGAGTTACTTCCTCAAGTCGATGTTATGGGAGTCGTGTAGGAAATTTATAGCGCTCATTAACCGTTTGATAGACTATTCGATGTACAACTCGATATTTCGAAATCTCTCCAAGATTATAGAAATTTGCAAACATGTGTAAAAAATATCCTCAACGATTCCTAGGGTAGCTGATAATGAAGGACTTTTCGTAAAACGATTCTCGGAACTACAACTAAGTAATAAGATTTCGTGTTCTGTACACAATTGTGTGTGTGTGTGTGTGTGTGTGTGTGTGTG
>JAJVSH010000061.1:209128-272195 GCA_021460005.1 Tetramorium alpestre | reverse complement strand
TGTGTGTGTGTGTGTGTGTGTGTGTGTGTGTGTGTGTGTGTGTGTGTGTGTGTGTGTGTGAGAGAGAGAGAAACACGGATATTATTTTAAGAGAACCTTACTCCGAGACTTGGTAGTGGATATACTACAAACTGCCCGCGGGGCTATCTGGCCATTATTGTAATAAAGAGTTTTGAGAGTTGGGAAATCTCTTGAAGGCTTTTATAAGTTCTCCATCCGATAATCAATTAACAGTTTCGATAGAGTTCAGGTTCGTATGTCAAAAAGATCTCACGTTTCGAAACGGCTGAATATTTCAAGAACGCCGACCGATAATTTAACACACACAAGTCACAAAACTACTGCCTCGAAATTGATAACAATTGTGCATTAAAAAAAAATGACCGAACACCGTGTATTTTGTGTAAAACCAAAGAAGATCTTCACCTTCTTTTTCCTCTTTTCGTCAAAGTTAGAGGGCACAGACTGCAATATTTTTTTTACGCGCAGGCGTTCGCAAAGCAAATTGTTTACTTTTAAAACAGCGTTGCAAAAATAGCTCGGATGACATGTTTACACGCGATCCTACGGCGACCGACCGGTAATCGAATATCAGCCTCGATTATTCTATGGGCATTCATCAGTGACACGTCATGCATGAGGTGTACTTGATGCATGGTATAAAGTCGCGAGCGAAGTCTCACGGCATATTCGATTTGAGTCTAGAACTTGAGACAAGTATCGACCTTGTAAGGAAATGGGTGTACACGGTGTACCGCGACATTCCTAGCGGAAACTTCAACACAGCGACAAATATTTGATTCGACGTCGCTCTTTCAAGATTTCTCTTTCGACATTAAACGTTTCAATTAATCCAATTAATTATTAGCAACATTTAATTAACCGCAAGCGAAGTAACACATTGATAAATAACTCGAAAGGTGTAGTATGTCGACATAAAAAGAATGAGTCACGTTAACGAGTAAATTTAATAATTTATTCATATAAATCTTTAAAATAAATCGCTCTAAGAAGTAAAAAATATCACATTATTATTTCCTATTCTTTTCTTTCGGACGCTCACCGAAAGTTTTGTTCCGCGATACTATCTGGTGATTTCGGAACCACCCTATATAAATTCCGTTAGCCGTTTCCTCTAACAAGAAGAGGAGATAATCAAGACGAGCGTCAAAGGAACGATGCGGCTCATTGGGTTCGAAAGGGTTTCATCCGCAGAAGGGCATTCGGAAATGTTCGTAGAGGTACTTACGTGGGCCGCAGGTACAGCGTCATTCCTCCGGCTGAAAGTGGACCTAGACGACGTCGATGGCGCGTCGATAATAGAATCACTAGAGCACTGCCACCGTTGCCATGTCCCACATTACTTGCCATGCCGACAGTCCCGAAATCACTGCACAAAGAAAAAGAGGCGCGTATAAAAGTTCCGTTCGGTGGATAATGTAATATCTGGGTAATTACGTCTTACGCAAGCAACGGTATAATATAGACGTGTCAGGCTTATTGCGCGGCAGGTTTCTTTCCTTCGAAATTGCTTTCAATAATGAACTTCCGAGAGAATAGGGATAAAAAAACACGATATTACCGTGCTGGTAGAGAGTCACGGCCTAATAATATATTACAATAATATAATACGCAGCGAAGTCAGACTTTGCACGCGTTGTTTTTCAGTTCCCTTTCCTTTCATTTGCACAATTATCAATGAGCATCGGAAGTATATGTGTGTGTTTCATGTACGTACGCACGTCAAACGTGAGAAAGCCTTTTTTGAAAATATATTCTCAAATTTCTTTCGTAATCGTATTCTTTTATATCTTGATAGATTCGCTACATCAAAATGCAACTAAATAAAAATCTAAACTCTTTTCAAATCTGAAATTCCTTCTTAGAGTTTGCTTTTGCGTTTAATCGGTCTACATATTGTAGTGCGAAAGCAAAATCGATCGATAACGATATCCCGCAGATAGTTAAATAATATAGTTCAGAGTTATTGGCTTATTATCTATATCTTGATATTATTGCGCGCGATATTTATACAAGTTTCGAGTAGAATCTGTTTTGTAAAATCATGCATTGCACTCTATTTACGAGTCTGTCGATAGTTGCGATAGAAAGTAGGTTAGCTATCATATATTTAGAAACTTGTCAAAGATCTTATCTATGCGACAACGTCGTTTGAATTTTCAAGTTAAATTGATCGCAAAATACTTCACATTCGTGTTCTAAATTTTAAATTTTATTGTCGCGTTATATTTCGTGAAACTCTATTAGCAAGTACTTGTGAATTTAAACAAAAAGTACCTCTTGCGATAGGCTTTTTCCATCGTATTGTTAAATGCATGGCGAATTGCGTTTGAATATCGATTTATTCACAGCTAACTGATAACATTTAAGATCGATTTATGTAAAATTTCACTGTCGCGTCGTATTTCACCAAACTCTATTAACAAGTACTTGTAAATTTACAAAAAAAATGTATCTTGCGATAGAAGGCTTTTCCCTTCATGTTATTAAATTCACGACGGACGAATAGCGTTCAAATATCGATTATTGATTGACGGAAAACTAATAGGGTTTACGATCGATTTATGTAGGCGAAAATAAAGTGGCATAAAAAAACGATGGAGAAGATACGAGACTTTTTTAAATGCTACGATAAATTCGATGTTCCAAATATATTGCAATCGTACGTATCGTTTAATTTATTTCACGTAAAATCACCTTTACCGTAAACGTCTATCACGTGTCTAGTTTTTCTATTAGAACTTTACAAAAACCCAGCGTGAATACACATGCAAACGAATTATTTGTACCTTGTTACTCTTTTAACGTCCAATTATTTAATACAATCGGATCTGATTGATGGTAATTGATAGTATTTGCGAGATGAAAATTAGATATCGTGTCGAAATATTGCAAATATATATGTATGCTGTCATCGCTATAGATTTTATATGATGTGCAAATGCAATTTCCTCTCTGTCTCTCACTCATGCGTAAAAGCTTATCCTGTAATTACGGGATGAATACAAGCGAAAGCAAATTTCGTTAAATACAAATATAATTTTCATGTTCAAGACCGGCCTATAATACAAAGTACGAATCCTACTAGACTGAAATAATATTATAATATTTACGCCTTGCTTGTAATTATTATTCAACATAGAAGTAATAAAATCTTGAATCAACTTAATTTTCTTGATAGTATGCAGTTATATATTTAGAGATAACACGTACATATTGCGTCTATTTAAAACAGAAAATGCAAACTACAAATAGTCATTAAATGTATGACTGAACATAATAATGAATTTATTGATCGCCAGACATGAATTTACGAAAATAGATGTTACAAAATCATACATGCACGATATTAAATTCCACCAATTAAATTCGAATAAAATTAAAAATTGTTACATACCTTTTATAATAGTTATGAAGCTGAAATGATTCAATAATGTAATTTTTATATAATATAATTGTTTCGTAAGTAGTTAAAAAAAATTGTTGGCATTTACAATAGAATGCAATTAAAAAATAAAACTACATTTATTCAACCGTGCTCTCAATTGAAGCATTTATTATTATTTTCGTAAGTTTGCTAGCAATTTTAGAAATCCGATAAGTAAATTTCTGATACGGACAGATAAGAAAATTCTTGATATGAAAGATTTATATCTCTTCAATCCAAGTAGATATAGAAAAATATTTTTCGTGATAATAATCGTATAATAATCGACGCAGCACCATTCGAGAATTACTGCAACTATTGGAACTTGACCGCGCGCAAAATAGATTTTTGTACAAAACATTAAATAATTCAGATATCCAATTCGATACCCTGTGTCTTTTTTATTTCCGTCTCCGGTTCGTTCTTTACTACAGCTGCTTTCATGAATATTTTATTTTCTTACTAGGAAGCAAGAGCGAGCATTGGAGAATTTCGCGATCGTGCGAAGAGATTTCGATGTGTTCCCGACAAAAGCTAAATTATAGAAACGCGACGACGGCAACGACGGCAACGACGACGACGAAATGTCCGGTTTGTGCGAGTCGCCGAACCGATCACGCATCCGCTCGTTTACTTCATCCCACCTTCGAGCAGGTTGTCGTGCACACACTTTCGCAATGGAATCTCAGTTATTTCAAAGGCACGCATACGTGCGCACGGCTGTTCCCGTTGTCCCAAGATCCGGCGTGCGCACGTTCGTGCTACACACGCTACACACTAGAGCAAGCTTCGACGAACGCGACATACATTCGGCGTCGCGAATGCGTCTTCCCTATATTCAGTGCGCACTCGCGCACTCGTGCATTATGTATCGATTCGCATTACGCGTGAAATATCAGACCTCCGGGAATTTTAGGGCACTCCAATGACGCAGACATCCTCTAAAAGGTAATGGAGATTTACATATCGCTTACGCCTTATGTCGCTGGCTTCAGGGAGATGCCGGTGACTCTTTGACGTCACAACGATTCGGGTTACGGTGGAACACAGAGAGTTGGAAAAGATGCGCAACGACGTTACTTTTAAGAAATGAAACGTGACGTTATAGAAACGCGGTACTGCAGAATAAATTCCACACTTGTACGAAGAGTCGTGAGACAACGTGAGTCGTGAGAAAAATATGGAGGCGGAAAAATTTGACATTCGAGAAATAAGGATGAAAATTTGTTCGGGATTCTTAACTTTTTTTTCTCTTGTTTCTTAGATTTAGCTCAAGTGACAGGAAAATAATGCGAATGAGAAATATTATCGTATACGTATTATATAATCCATAATAATTTGAAAAAGCAACGACACTATCAAACCGCGAATTTTTCGTTGTACATAACGATCGGCGAAAGTTTGGGCGCGATATAAAATACCATTAACGATTTTCTCACGTTTCTATGGAAACTGAAATAAAATATTGAATAAAGGGGAGAAGAGAGCGAGAGGAGCAGAACGGAGAAACAATGATATTGTATCGTAAAAATTTTCTCGCCGTAGTACGCTGCGGCCGTAATAACTCCACACAGTACATGCATGATTTTGCGAATAGAAATTCCTGTGTGGCGTATGAGAATGTAAACGGAGAAACTCCATGGGCTGGAAGTACGCTAAACGCGACGCGTGTATGCGACGCACGTATGCGAATATCCCTATCGTTAGGATTCCACTTTGCAACAGGGAGACACTTGGCGATGTCCCGCGCGAGTACAAANTCAAACTTTGGAGGAGGAGGAGTCCAAAGCCTCGGTGTCTCCACCTGAGTGCCACCGACGTCACGGGTATTTGTATTGCAGCCGTTCGCTCTTGCAGAAGCCGCCGCGACAATATTTCGTGCCAACATAAGCACGGGCTTCGAAAATTTCGCCCCACCGCGTATAACATTGTTACGAAGTATGGGCGTCGGGCGGCTCTATCTTCACGACGGGAGCCATTTCCGCATCGGTTCGCCCGAGTGCACCTCCCTTCAAAAATTCATCTCTTTGCGTGATATTCTTACCAGCGAGCTAACTAGGGCGTGGCACCAAGGTGGAAGCCGTTGGAAATTTTAAGTCTCACGACTCGCTCTCCCTCACTTACGTTTCAATTCAACTGTCATGCATACGACAAGATATTTATGACCAACATTTTTCACGACGTATCCCATAACTCAATTCATTAAAAAGACTCCAACGTCAAAATTTTCGTTTTCGAAAATAAATTGTCTCTTCGGTGATCGATAAATAAAAATAAACGATAAAACGCTTTCGCATCGTTATTTACATTTTAAACGTCAATCATATCTTTATATAAATTCGATGGGTAGAAAGGGAAATTTATTCGCATCGCGGACACAATCAGTCCACAGATGGTTTCTGTTATGGCGTTGATTATTATGTATTGCCACGACTCTAATTTATAACAGTCATTTTTCGCAACGCGACAATATCATCTTTAAAAGTGGCTCTCTACCACGATATTGCGTATTTCATAAGATTTCTTTTTCTTGCAGCTGATTTTTTTTTTACTCTACGTTTCCGTTCTTTTCTATTTCTCTTTATATTGTACCTACCTATTGTATTTCAATTGCAGAAAATGTAATATACAGTATAGTTACAAAGAATAACCCTACAAGAAATAATAATTTATCAGAATATTTATGCAAAGTATGTATATACAATTATTTTTAAATATTTTCATACAATTATTGTGAATTTCCTCTAAAGGAATCACTTGTAATGATAAATTTTACTTAAGAGTATTGTAAACTTGACATTATTAAGAAATATGTTGATATTGAGCTGGGATTTATCAAAGTTAATATTAGAGTTTAAAAACATAAAATGTTTAAAGTATTTTAAATTAAGTTTGGTCCTTGAAATAAAAATTACACCAATAAAATTGTCAAAATTTCAAATCACTAAAAGCTTCTTTTTTTTATGAAAAACAAATATGTTATTTTCAACAGTTTTAAAAATAATCGCACTATTTATAGTATTTCAGATTTGTCATACACCGTTTTGCCAGATAAAAGAAACTACGTTTAACATTCGAATACATCATATACATAACAACTGTATACATATAATATATTGTCATTGGAATGTAGAACTGGCAAGTGTATACGTTCGACGCGCTTGTATTTATTTAAATACAAAGGCTGTTACGAATATTCGGCTTCGCGGCGCATCTATGTTTACGACAAAAGGCGAAACATTTCACCAACTCGATTTAGAAGTTCTATTAATGGAATAGCGTTACGGACGCCGTCGACCGATGATAAATTCCGTTTCACGTAACCTCATTCGCGAGATCGGCTAATTGTAAGTAAGAGTGACACGTATGGTGACATTTTTATTTTCACGGCTGCTGTATAACTTTCCCCAAAATAGGAAAATTTTCCACATATTTTCCGTTCGACACTTGCACCACATGTAACTATCCTGCGAGCGTAAATATCAAATGAGAGAACTATTTCAATTTCTGTTTATACACGAGATACCGCAAAAATATCATCTGATTTTATTTTTTTTATTTACACGTTTGAATGTTATTTCCTTGTTTAAATAAAATGTCGAAATGTATAAACATGACGCGCAACTCGCGCGTACATGCAAAACAGAGTTCTCTTGTATAATTAATTGCAACACCTGTCTGCCGATCGACTGTATTATTATCACTAATCAAATTATAACGCATCGTTTGATCAACAATATTTTTACGACTTTATATTTGTATAGGAGCTTCGACGGAAACAGTTATTTGTACATTCACGCTATTTATTTCATGCTGTAAAGCTCCATGACCCAAATTAAGGGATTTCTGTTTGTGAAACAAGCTTTTTCAAATACGAGGATTATTTCACATTGGCTGAGAATGTATCATTCAAAAGTGGAAAACGTTAAACGTGCGTTATCGCGGCACATTAATCAGTCTAATATACATACACGACGAGGTAAAGGAAGTATGTAAACTGCTCCAAAAAAAAAAAAAATCGAAGACAAATTATCCAATTAAAAAACAATCTTGCGATCGACATTTTAATATGCTAATGCACATGGAATCATTAGTCTTCCGCATGCACTCAACGCGTAAAAAACGCATAATGCACGTTCTGCCGCGCGGTACCTATTAATTAAAAATGTGCAAAATTGATTTATGCCCCGTGTAAAAAAGAGAGATTCGATTTAATAATGATTCAACTTGCGTAGAATATTTAACTAGGCGTATCCTCTCGCGGGACTGTGCCCCTCTGTAAAGCACTCTCGATTGCAAGAAGTCTGGTAAACACGTAGTTGCAGCTACTCTCCCCGTGGGACATTCGAGAAATTACATTCAACGAGAAAACAATCTGAGGGCCGTCCATAATTTTGTCCAACTCCGTATTACGTCATGGAGTAATTTAAAATGAGAAACGTGGATGCTCTTTTTCCTCCTCGAGGCTCGTAACTTTAAAGAAATGATCGCAGCTTCAAAGAGAGACGGACTGAAAGAAAAGGGTGCCACCCGCTGATCAAAATAGGTGAGAGACAATTCCAGCTGTTTTCTTTGGAAAACGACTCTCGACGTTAAGATACTCAAGTGGACACCTGCTCGAATTCGCAATGTAAACAAACGATTAAGGCCATAAGCTCATGAGCGATGGCCTCCCATCGGAGTCAACTATTTATAAACCGAAGGTTTTTCGTCTTTATTTACGTCGTATCTGTATAATTAGATCTACGCGCGTTGGACTTTTACGTTTTACGTCTACGTGCCGTTCCCGTATGTCGATCCGTAAGTGTCGTGTCTTTGTGTTTTCCGTACGTGACGTGGATCCGTTTCACGTAAACCACGCTACACGTTACATAATAAATGAATGAGTCGCGTGTTATCTTTACGTTTCGCCTTTCGTGGCATTAATCAGAAAACGCGTAGTTTAGATAAGTCACTTAGGTGACAGAAAGATAGTAAATAATAAATTTGTGGTTAAATGTCGGCCCTACGTCGTAAGCCTTGCGGTTTTACGTGCCGTGACTGTACGTATTACCACGACGTATTACAAATTACTAATTCATAGAGGAAAATCTATCATCGATCCGTCGACGTGAATAGAAATGCGAAATTTCGTGTATCTACGGACCCAAGACCCGGGGAAAAACATCGCCGAAATAAATCACGCTAACGAGAGTTTTATAGCTCGTTTGCAATACGCGATTTTTAAATCATCGTACATCACGCGATAGATTTACTCGCGTGTGAAAAAAATCGTGGCTTTGCGCTTCGTGGCTAGCGCCGTATTTTTACCTAAGCGATATACGGTCGTAGTAAACTCGCGAGTGGAGTTTCGTGTTTATATACA
This sequence comes from Tetramorium alpestre, assembly GCA_021460005.1. Lineage (NCBI taxonomy): Eukaryota > Metazoa > Arthropoda > Insecta > Hymenoptera > Formicidae > Tetramorium > Tetramorium alpestre. The sequence continues at coordinate 263,382 of JAJVSH010000061.1, read as the reverse complement.
ATATATATAAAATATATAAAATATAAAAATAATAAAAAAATATAAAGATATACGAAATCTCAACGAGAAAATGGTAGCAAGAGACCGTAAAACCAGCTCTAGACTACGCGCGATTAATGTTTCATGATTCGCCATACGCGATAGTAGATTCGCAGAAATTCATTGTTCAATACATATCCCCCTCACGCTGCTGACGACTCATGGTTCATTGTTTGGATAGTATAACTCTATACAAGAACTAACATTGAATGATTGATTCGTGGTGACTCGAACCATTTGATTTCACCCAAAAAAAAAAAAATTTCCGACCGCTCCGCTGTCGAATCGGCACGAATGGTAAACAATGCGGATTCGCCGAGCGGACTATTCACTCGCACTCACTAGGTATTCACGAACGGAGCGGAGCTGCTGAATCCCGAAGCACGGATCGCGCGCATAATCTCAAGAAGCGAGAGATCCGTTTCGTGTATACACAACACAAACGCGCCCCAACGCTATCGTAGGCACGACGCACGGTTCTCCGCGTAAACATGAAAACAACACGGGGCAACACACCTTCACGATCGTATCGCACGTGGCGGATCGGCGCGGTGCGGCGCTTCTCTTACGCACACGTCAGGAAGGCCACCGCGTTTAGTCGGCGTCCTTAGTCGGCAAAGATAAATGGCGAACCAAAACACGTATATACACACGCACACAGCGGCGCGACTCGGCTGCCGTCTTCGGCGAATTGGCTACCGCGAGACGAGCACGCGCCTTCGTCGATCAGTCGCTGTCGGCCGTCGCCGTTTTCAACGTCGTCGGGAGCGCCGACGATCACGTGTGACGCGGCGCGATGCTCCCAAGCAGAAGCAGAAGCAGCAGCAGCAAGGGAGAAGAGGAGACGGCGACGGCGACGGCGGCTCTCGTCCAGATCGTAGATACTACGAATGCCGTCGGCCGAGTCGCTGGCTCGTACACACTCGAAAAACACGGCCGCGCCGTACGCCGATTCATGACGCTCTACTCTTCTCGCGTGCTAGAGATACGAAGAAACAAGGAGAGGGCGGCGGCGGAGGAGAGTGTGAGAGAGAAAGAGGGAGGGTAGGGTAGAGTGGGGCGCGACTCTCCGGCCGGGAGCGACGGATATACGGGGGAGGGATACGACACGACGCGGCGCGGGCGCCGTGGTAGGGGGAAATCGACGGGGACAGGATCGAGGCAACGGCGATGAGAGAGAAGCGTTAGCGGGAACAAAAGTTCCGACGCGTCGCGGCACCATAAAAATATTTCCGTGTTTCGGGGCGCGTCAACGATCGTCGGTGCGTCGATGCACCGCTGACTGGGGCACATGCGTCCGGGGGCTATCCGGCTTCTCTGCAGTCTCGGGCTTCTTCACTCCTCGCTCCTTCACTCCCTCCCCGCGTGTACTCACGGTTGTCCTTTTGTGTATACTTACGACGACGAGGAGCCAAACGAGGGAGCGCGCGCGTAAATGGCGGAAGGCGACACGGGTTGGACGGCACAATGAAGGGCGGCGCGAATGGAAATGCTAACCTTTGAACGATATAAAATACAAAACGTGTGTATCACGCGTGTGCGATATCTCTTCTTTCTCCGCCGAGTCGGGACTTGAGCGACTTTGGACTTTACACATCGCGGCGGCGGCGACTTTCGATCAGCTATACCGTAAACGGAAACGTCAAGTATCGAAATATCATGAGGCGCACGTGATACATTCCGATGCGTCTCCGTAGGTATCTCCTGCCTTGAAAGTACGTCTTTCCCGCGAACAATGAATATTCGATAGCCTTCGAGAGCTATCTGTATAAATTGCCCATAAAAACGTTTCCCTTTTTCGTAGCGTAAACCCTCCGCGAAAGTAAAGCTACGTATGTATGTAGGTACAACCGTACGGCATAGGCGCCAGCTAATCGAACGAGAACGGAAATATTCTAAAAGGCATGGGAAGAGATTACACGTTTCAAGAAGTGCAGTAGAAATGTCTACGATTACGTACGCAAATGACTTTATCGCGCGCGCGCGCGGGGGCACATTTTTCACGATAGAGATAATTTTCGCATGACTGGAGCTTCGTTCGCACGATACTCAATTTTCAAATTAAGTATGACACGCGTTATCGTCAATGGCGGATTTGCAGAAAGGAAAATGATCCCTTATCGCACGTAATTGTGTGATTTGTTCGTAAGAACAGCCGAGTATGTTTGAGCGACAAGAATGCAGTAGAGGCAAGAATGCGAAGAGAACAGAAACTTTCAAGCACGTTAAAAGGTTACGAGGTCACTAAAAGTTAAAAAATTTACTTTGTTTACATTTTCTAAAATTGTATATACATATGTATAATATATGTATACATATATTTAGATTTAGAATATATACATTTTAGATTTTTCTATTACACTCGTTATATTTAAAACTGCAATAAAATTTTCTTTGATGCCAAGTTAATCTAATTTATGTTTTTTATAAATACTTTTTATCATTTTTAAAGGTGGATAATTTTAATATCTTTCAATTTTATGTACAAAATATATAAAGATAATAAGTATACTTTAAAGTAAATACCAAATGATTAAAATTACATTGATATAGATATAGTGATAAGATTTTAAGTAATACTTTAAAGTATTAATATATATAAAGATAATTAATTAATTTAATATTAAAACTCGTTCAAGTTTCTTTCCAATTTCTACAAACGTCCTGAATTGATTTTTCAAATCATTAGAGTAGTCTAACCCTTTGATACAATTTTGATGTCCGTATACGGAATCAATAGTATTAATGCTTCGGTCTCGAAGCCGCACTCAAGACCCGCGCGCACCTTTGATGATATTTACACAACAACGTTTGGCCTCGAAACTTGTTATTAAACATGGAACACTTACATACGTCTGATCAATTCGCCCGATATACGTAATTAACGCGCATTTGATTCGCCTTGCGTTTGTCAAGTGCTCACGAGCTTCATTTGTCGATACTCCACAAGCCGCATATGTATATACGTATATTTTGTGCCTTCTGACTTAAAGTACGAAAGTACGTATTTCATGGATCCATGAACGTGAAACGCATGAATGCCACATAATTCTATATTGCATAATAATGCGATGAGGGGACACTAGGGGAGAGGGGGGGGGGGAAGAATTATAATCGGACCGCTTCATTCAATGCAAAACGCGCATTGTCCATTTCGTACCTCACATGGAGTTGTAAATTACTCCGTATATTGTATACGATATTTTTATCGCGCACGCCGCTCTCGAGATAGTGGCTTCCTGGGGTCTTTAATTTACTCTACACGTTATCAGATCACGCTACGCGAGGAATATACACCGCTACTTATCATTCTAACTTACACGAGTCTTTTGTTTTGACGGTTGCGCAAGTGCAGTCCCGAAAAATTTTACTAAAAATGCGCTCTCGATATTATTCTTCGCTCCGCGATGCTTCGGTATCGCATTCATACTTTGCATTTTTAAAATGAGCAACATAATTATTTATAGCCTCGCGATAAGTTAAGTAGTGCATGAAGCTCAAAAGGAATTTTTATGTATTTCTCAGAAAGAGAAAGAGCGAGAGCCGGAGAAAGTAAGCTTAGATAGTCGTATCCTATTAAAAAGATTGCAATGCTGCACGACAGTTGAAAACAATTATGATAAACAATACCTTTCGATCTTTACCCATAATCTTTATTCATAATATTACAAATGACCGATTGTTTCGACGAGAGTGCAAAATATAAAATTATGCGCGAAAATCCACACAAACGTTGATTTGCTCGTCGGTTATTATCAGAGTGCTTGCGATTATTTTATACGGAGGACGGTTGAATATAGGAAGGGACGATCCGGGCAGACGATCGACAGCAAACAACCCCATTTTCATCGCGAATTTAACGTTTTGCGTGTGAAGTGAACGCAGCGACAATACGTTCTGAACTCTCAACCAGCTCCGAATCCGAATGGAGCACATCCCAATCAACACTATTGTAAACAGCATGCCGTTAGAAACACGTGAAAACATGCCACTTTGAGCCTTTCACAGGTTTCGCTTTACCCTGCCACAGCAAACACGGAGAAAAGGGGAGAATTTTATATATGCAAAAATGGGAAATATGAAAAATGAGTAACGTTAGCCAGCACTGAAAAACGCTGGCCGCCTGCACGGCTGTTAAATGTAATTTTCTGATTTTTTATGAGATGTACAAAGAACGCAATCTCTATGCTAGGCGTACAGAATACAAAATCTATTAGCTAACGTTGGAAGCCGTGCGTTATGAAATAACGTTAAATATAGAGAGTGAAAGTTGCAACGAAGATGAGTTGCAACTGAAGATTCATGATCGCGATACATAACAGATTTTCTCATGCCATTATTTAAAATTTCTAAATCTCAACTGAGATAACGCGAGATATATACCTATAACATGTTTTTTACATTCTGCAATTTAGGATCAATAAAGATCAATTTACACAAACAAAAATATTACAAAACTGTATCTCTAAAATGTCTACAAGAACTTGAGATAACATTTTGTTACTTTGATTTTCAAATACGCTTATTTAAGAGCGTAACAATGTAACGGTCAAGCGTAATCCATTAACCTGCTGTTCCCTTGGCCGCTTTTCTTTCATACCTATCGGCACGGTCGAATGTTTACGCTCACCTATCTAAGTTCCGAGATAAGATGTCGTCTGTTGATCGATCGTATCGGTAGTACGCCGAAACTTTTCGAATAATAAAGATCGACGGCGAATAACATCGGCGTTGCAAAATAAACGTGTTAAAAATTTTTCTACATTCCAGGTCTCAACACAAAGCCATTGAATTTATCGTTGTAATTTTCCTTCGGCTAATCTACTTTTTTAACAAGAAACTTAAGCCGAAATGCGTCATTGAAGTCAACGCGGCGAATATTATTCTAACGTACAAGCCTAATTACGAAACAGCTCAAGCTGCTTGTCCGAATTTTCTGCTAGTCAATTTACCCGTTTGAAAAAAGAAGGAAAAAAAAGAAGAAAACGAGTTTTCGGGCTTGTGTACCTCCGCAGTGCGGACGCTGAAATGCGTCGTTAAAGTCGGACAGATATTACACCACGTACACTAAGTCTGACAATGAGCCCCAAAGCAGCTGAACTTGTCCGTCAAAATTTTCTGCCAGTTAATTTATTCTTGGAAAAAAAATAAAGAAAGACAAAGCGAATGTATTTCTGGATCTGCGTTTCTTCGCCGCGCGGATTCACCGCTGAAATGCGCGTCGCGTCGTTAAAGTCAAAGCAACCGGATATTATTTCACCGTACAGGTTTGAGCACAAAGCGGCTAAACTCTCCGTCCGTCAATCCGGTGTCTTGAAAAAGAAAACCGAGAGGAATTTCTGAATTTCCGGACTCGCGTGCTTCCGTGCCGCGGCGCGGCGTCGATACCGAATTACGTCGTTGGAATTAGCGCGATGCCGTGTGGGGTAGAGGCACGGCAATCTTACGCGATGCCGCGCAATAGCATCGCAGCACACACCGTGCCTTCCCGTCGATTGATTCCTCCTGCGGAACGCGCAGAAAGCCCGCTCGCTCGCTCGCTCGCTCGCTCGCTCGACGTCGTCTCCGCCTGAAGCTCGCGAGCCTACCTGTGACACGACGCGCATTCCCGTTTTATAAAAGCGCATCGCGTGCCGCACGTGCACGGTGATATATCGATCACTTAATTACCGCACTACGCAATATTATATACATGTACATGTATACATGTAGTAACCAATTATAATAATAGTTGACGTCGCGACGTCGCGACGAGTACGCGATAACGAGCCGGAGCGATAACGATGCTAATAAACTGTGCGCGAAGGCGTCGCGCAAAAGTACGGCACTTTCATTAGACGGAAAGAACACAGGCGTCACGCCTACGCGACCCGCTTGCGATGGAAAAATAGACGACGCAACAGCCACGCACGGCTGGACGCATACGTTATTCCGATATGGATCTCACCTTTGACTCGATAAGAAACTAACACTCGTCCAACGCCAATGCCCGGTTGCCGTTTTACCTGACTTCCCCGCTGCGACCGACGTTTCCGTATGTGTGGGCGATGACGCGACGCGACGCGTCGCGTCGCTGTCCAAAAGTCGCTCCCGCGCGCGGCTGAGAGAATTTCCCCCCTCCTCCCGTTTTACGAACGACCGCGGCACGGCTTTCTCGCGACGGGATCGATTTTATCGTGCAAAAGTCGTGTTTGTAAACACGCGAGCGCCGAGCACTTGCACGTTTCCGCGCTCAAAGGAAGACGGACGCGCAAACCGACTGCGTCGCACATTTCACAAAAGTGTCCGCACACGCACGCACGTACATACACACCTTCGATCCGTCCTGCCGGACAACACTCGTACACCATCTTCGAATGGTGGTCTAGAAATGTGACCGTTACAGGGGAAGAAAGCGTGCTGCGGAGCAAACGAGACAGAGAGAGAGAGAGAGAAAGAAAGAGAGAGAGAGAGAGAGAGAGAGACGGAGGAAGGAAAAGGGCAAGTCGAAGAGGGCGGATCTCGCACGCGAAACTCTGCGATTCTCTTACTCTCACCGCACTTTAGTAGCGATAAATTCCGCGCTTGATTCCCGACTTACGTCTGCATTGACATAATTCTCAATTTACGACGCATCGACACAGTCGCGAGCGGCGTCGGCGGCGTCGGGTGGGAACGAAGGTAAACAAAGTCGAACGAACGAATCAAGTCGGCCAGTCATTCATTCATTCGGTCGATCAATCAGTCGAACGAGCGGACGACGGAGCAAATGGGTTGCTGCAGGTAGCGACGATCGACACCAACCTTTAGATTCCACGCCGCGCGCATTTGGCGTGGGCGAGAGAGCGTAGGCGTCGCGTCGGGGCAATTCATTCGGCGTGATACGCGCGAACTTCACCATCGTCGGGCGCGTGGATAACACTAACGGATTAGACGGCGTCGTCGTCCCTGGGGCCCAAATATACGGCAAACGAGAGAAGGCGCGCGCGCACGCGGACGCCGGCGAGCGCGCGGCGGAGCCGAAGGAAGCGTCCCACGTGAAACGGACTCGCGTCACTTTCTCGCGCTCCGGTCGGTCTTCTCGGCTCAATCGCGCGAGCACTCTGCGCCGGCGGCGAGCGATCAAAACAGAGGAAGGAGGGCGCGCCGCTCCGCGTCGCGTCGCGTCGCGTCGCGGAAATATCCGGGGGTTGGTGGGGAGCTGGAGCGGTCGCGGGCATTGAGCGGGTGCGACAGAGCGCATGAGAGCGAAAGAAGCGGCAAGAGAGAGAGAGAGAGAGAGAGAGAGAAGGAGCGAATGACGGCCGTGTCTTGTATTGCGTAGTAAGCGCTTGAATGGATTACGTCACGCGGCCGAAGCCAGCCAGAGGGTAGAAACGCGCAGCGGACGCGTCCCGCCCGACGCGGCGGGCGATGGCCGCGCGCACGCGACACGCACAACAATAGGCAACGCGGAACAACGGACGGATGGGAGCGATGACGGACGGCGAGGCGGGGAGAAGAGAGCGGGGACGAGACAAGACGAGTCGAGACGCGACGTGGCGCGCGTAAATCCGCACAAGGGTCGTCGCTGCTCCTTTCTTCGCGGCCGCTGCCTCGAATACGCGGCGCGTCGTATCGATCGCCGCTCGTACGTTACGCGCACATAAAGTGTGCCGGTTCTCGCCCCGCTCGCGCGGGTTTCCGCGCGGCTCGCCACGCACATGCTCTCCCGTCGCTCGATCCTTCGGCCGCGGCCCACGTGCGTTCACACGCGTCTCGGGCACGGCGCGTCCTCCGCCTCGCTCCTCTCTCGCTCTCCTCTTCCTGTCTTGTCCCGTCCCCCACGCGGCGCGCTATATACACATGTAAATACTCGCAAACGTGTAAATACACACGTTTGCACGCGCGCGCGTCTGTGTATACGTTGTCTTGTTGCTCCTCTCGTTCCCTGACCTAACATCCTCGTCCGTCGGCGTCGCGTCGCGTCGCGTCCCGTCGGCTAACTCGGCCACGTTCAGGAAGCTCGCTCTCTTTTGTTTCCCTTGGCGCGTCTCCTTCCTTATGGCCTAGGTAAGCCTTATGCTCTCCGTCGCGAGATCGCTCACCTCGTCGCGCGTGTTGATCGCGGCGTGCGCACGCTTCACGTGCGCGCCGTTCGTCACGCAGTAACTCGCGGTGGCGGTGGCGGTGACGATGGCGGTGGCGGTGGCGGTGGCTGCGAACGGCATATCTCACTCGTCTCCGCTTCTTCCGAGAAGGATGTACACACGCGCGGAGCGTACGCGACACCGGCACAGAAAACACTCACACTGACACGCGCGCGCGCACACACACGACATGCACGGAGCCGGGCAGGCTGGCAGGCTGGCACGCACGACAACGACGCGCACACTATCGTCGGCGGCACGGACGACTCTCGTTTGTACGCGAGTAAACTCTCTCTCGCCCTCGAGAACGCGGGCGGGTGGGCGTGCGGGCGCGGGCGCGCGCGTGCGCGGCTCGCTTCTACCGAGTAGGCGGCGCGACGACGTATATCCCCGACCAGCGAGTCAGCTGCTACTGATCGAGCTTCGCGATTGTCGGAGCCGTCGGAGCCGTCGAAGGCACACAGACGCGGCCGCGAACGCTACAGCACACTGTGAGGGACGTCCCACGGGCCCGCGGGGAGGAGCGTCGACGCGAGCGTCGCCGCGCGGTCGCCACCATGAATCACCTCTGGCGTTTTTCTTAACAATCGTCGATTCGACGCCCGCTCGACCCGCTCTCCCGGCCTCCCTGCCTTCTCTCTTCCCGGCTCCCGGATTCCCGGTTCCCGGCCAGCCAGCGAGATCGACAACACCGCGGTAAGTGCGTCACCGCGTGTTACCGCGAACCGAGTAAAAAAAATGCATTGTGCCTGTCAAATAAAGTCGAAAACAAAGTTACGGTCGAATGGAAATCGCCACGGGGCATCGGCGTGCTCCTCTTCTTTTTTTTTCTAGAGGAAAATTCCTCGATTTCCCTCGGTTCTCTGACCTTTATCTAATACATAACTCGATGGGAAAACGTTAAACTTGTTTGCAACATATCTCAGCGCATACTTTTGAAAATACACGGTCTGTTTTAAAAAGATTGTTACATCTTTTTTGAAAGTAGAACACTCTGTTTCCGCAAAAGAATGTCACCGTAAATACGTGCAAAGTATACTGTAAAATATGGAAACTGAAGCTAGTAAAAAATTTTCATTCAAGTTTCTCCCTTATATTCCAGCTGTAATCGGAAAGATAAATTAAAAATAAAATTCTAGTCGAGAGGTAAAGAATTCCCGGCAATTATTTTCTGATTAGCGCTACCTCTCTTTATTGACAGTCGCAGTTCTTGAATCATTCGCGATCTATCCGTTTATCACGCCGCAGCGATATTAGATAGCGATTATTTTCGCTGCGCCACCGCGTCGTAAAATCGATAAAGCCGATCGACATACCTGGCGCGATAGCGTCTGGCTATCTTCGGTATTTTTAGATAAACGACATCGTTGAGCGCACACAGACGCGTAAATAAATTGGCGTCGTTAAGCCCGGAACATCTGGTCTGCCGTCTCATCCCCGTCTGGCTCCCTTTTCCCTCGCACGCACGGCAGTCCTTCCTCCTTCGCCGACCTCGCGTAAACTTCCTCTAAGCCGATCGCCAGTTTCTGCGCGCGCCTTTGCACACAGATCGTGGCTTGATCGCACGAGCGGGTGTGCCTTCGGGATGAAGCGACGGATTCCCATGTTTATACATTAACATTATTAATCCTTCGGAACGCTTCTCGTCTATAGACGCGTCCGTTGGCCTTTGACATCTTCCTTCATGTGCCTTTCCTTCCGTCGAAACTTCCACATAGTTGTTGCGAGTATTAAATTTTATCATCTTTCTCTATATATGTATAAAATATTAAATAGTTCTGTCCAAGAGGATGCACGATAACATTTTCACAACGTACGGCTCATCCTGCTGTTATATATAAATGGCACCAATTAAAATGGATATATTATCTGGCGCTCGTACTAATTATTATTTATTTAATAATTTGATGACAATAGAATTTATCACTTAATTGTTGATTTGTTTGATTAAAATTAATTTTAGTAAGAAATTGATAAATTGTCGCGTCGAGAGAGTCGTATGTGTGAGAGAGATTTTCATTAAAATGTTTACTCATTAAAATGGTTTACGAGGTTCAATTTGTGAGTTGTAATTTGTTATTTGTAAGATAAAATATGGATAACGTGAAATATGATATCCACGATATCCACTCGATGTAACATCTTCCGGAAAGTAGATTCCTATTGTATCAGCGGTTAATGAATTCCTCTTTCTCTTTCTCTCATCAATAACAACGCTATGTGTATTGTATGTATACATAAAAGTATCTCTCATTTCGTATAGATTTTTTTAATTTATCATCTAGAGTGTAGACATATTACAGACGACGAATTTATCGTAAATCGTAATCAATGGATCGTAGTAGCTAAATTATAACTACAAATAACTTACAATTACATAAAAATTAGAGATCTTTAAAAAGTCGAGATTGTCCTTCGACTTACATAATCCCCAATTTTGTCCCAATTAAATGTACTTACGGAAGATTAAGAGATTATATCTTATTTGTTACAATAAATAAAATTAATTTGGCGGAGAACTTTATGGAATTATCGATTAGTCTATTTTCTTCTTGAAGGCATCTTGACTGATTATCATTCGCCAGCATAATTTTTTGAGTCCATAAATTGTCAAGATAAAACTCAGTATATAAAATATCGCGACGTCCATGCTGTAATAATGGAACACGCTCATGTACCTGAAATATTATATTCAATCACTCACTCTCCTCTTTTCCTCACTCTCTCATTTGATGAAAATATCTAATAATGTTATTTAAAGTAATTTTAAGCTTACGACAAGTTTTGTTCTTTCGTCAAGACAAGACGAAATTTTTGTAGAATCTACAGTTAAAAACCGTCCACTTCTAATTGTAAGATTCTCTATATTTTAATTAATAAGTGTTTCAAAATCCAAACCGAGAATTGCCAATGAATCTTTGAAAATTTGATTAAATTGTTTAAATATTGCTACACTCTCAAACGAGTATTTGTACATACATATTTATTGCAAAAAATCAGTATGTCTCGTAATAATAATTATTCGGAAAAGTGATATTACCTGATTGAGCTTTTCAAATGATCGGCTCCGCCGTGTTTGGCAACGTGTTCTACCCACCACGTGGCCAATTCTCTCGGACCGATCGGTAGGTCACGCAGTAATGCACTCCTCTTCTTAGCCGCCTCTCTGTACGAGTTATTGTGAAGTGCGGCGACTTTAATTAGACCCTCGCGAAACGCACTGATGGATATATCAGCCAGATCCATTACCAAAGCGTAACCCAGTTTGTCTGCATCAAACAAGTACAAAAGAATATAGCGACCTCGAGTTAAACGACTAATCAATTATCGTAAGATAGTTTTTCTTTGCTTTGCATGCAAGTCCTATCTAAGATTACAGTCCCCCACTTTCAAACTATTTTCTCCATCGCTCGCGTTCGTTCGCTTTTCAAACCGACGATCAATCAATTCTACTCGGCTTTTCCATCATTCTTTTCAAAGAGCAAAGCTTCTCGATTATTCTCGATTCGTGCCAAAGGCCGTTGGCATTTGAGGTACGGGAGAAAGGATTTACCGGCCTGCGCCGCGTTTCCATCGTGATCGCAAAAGACCGGTAGGACCAGAGTCGGGGCGCCGTGATAAGCCGCCTCGTGCAGAGATAACAGGCCGCCGTGGGAAACAAAGGCACGTAACTTGGGATGGCCGAGCAGCTCCTGCTGCGGCCACCAGGCAGCCGTCCTCACGTTCGCCGGCAGGTCCTTGATCTTGCCACCGTCCCACTTCCACACCACATTGTACGGTAGCGTGGAAAATACCGTGACAAAGATCTGCCGTAGTGCCTCCGGCATTCCGGAAGCCCGTACCGACGAACCCATCGAAACAAACACGAAACCTGCAAAAAGTTCGCGATCCATTTGATATGGTTATGACAGAAGTATTGTTTGGTTTAAATAACAATATTTTACGCCTACTTGTGACATCTTTGTCACAAGTTAAGAAAAACCGTTTGATCTGATAAAGTTTATTACGGAACAAATACATAAGTATCTAACGAGACTCGACGAATTGAAAACAAGTTACTTCAACTATAAGAAAAAAAAGTATAAGATAAGATACAATTACATATAACAATAAGATACAATTACATATAACAAAAGTTTTAACTGTCATCGTTTAAGCAATTTTGCTACGTGGTATTAAAGTTTTCAACTACAATTAGCGACTGTTAAGGATAATGTAAATCTCGTGAAAGAGAAATGCGAAATTATGACATTACCGTGTCGCAGGAAAGATTCCAAGTCGGAGCTTAATTGCATCGCCGGTCTGCAGTGAAGGCACGCGACGTTTACGACATTCGACAAGTAGGGCACGGAATCACCCACGCTATAATGACTGTTCTGCAAAGTCAGGGGGACCTCCGCCGTCAGGCTGTACAGATCGTCGGGTATATGATTGCCTGTCAAAAGTAAAATACGAGACGGTCACTCGAGTTAAATACAAATATCTAATTATAAGTAAAGATATACGATATTAGCATACAATTGGCAACATCGATACAATTCGACGGATCAGCGGGGCGCGAAGACCGTAGTTGATTTAGTGCTCACCGAGGTATCTCTGGAGCGTCGGCTGAAGATAAATCGAAACCGTGAACCAATGCATAATCTTTAGAGTGAACAGGGCCGCCGTGTTCAGGACTCTCTGGAGGAAAGTCATGTCCTGCGTGATCGCTTTACCGAAATACGGTGTCACCGACCACGGTGATGGATTGCCTTGCCGCATAATTGACCCACTGTACAGTGCCACCTGCGAGATAACATCGCGTCGACTCTCATTACTCGTTAATAACGAAGCGAAAGCAAATGGCTTTAATGACAAGGCAAGGATCGCGGTTTTTAGAAAAGGAAGAAATCGCCGAGGATCCGCTCCTTTTCCTGCAGTATCGGGAGTGAGGGAGCACTCGCCGCATCACCGTTATACAAGCTCGTTTTATCATTACGCCGTCATTCACATCATTGAACCAATAAAGGAGGGAAAGAGAGAAAATCGATACAAACTGGCCAGCACGTTTTACTTGGCGCTTTTCTAAGATCGCTTTAGCGTAGCGAGAGACATGTGTAGGCTGTTTGAAGATGAGATTACTTCGCACTTTGTCATATTAGTTACACACGAGTGAGCAACATGATGTTCACCGTTTACTTTTCATTTAGAAGCAGAAACGTCGGAATACACAAACAAGTATACTTTTTGCGTTCCAAGCTCGTGAAAAAATCGCGGTAAATGTACAATCCTGGCCTTTGCTATTATATTTCCATAGACGAAGAAAATACTAAGAAAGCAGCTTTATGTCATTATTCTTTTAAGAATTGGTTCGTTTACATAAAGAATCCACCTAGAGCTACTTGGAACTTTATATTCTAAAGATTTGACATTAAACTTCTTTCAAGAAATATGCAGCCATTTACAAATATTTAACTATGCATACCGAAAAATGTGCAAAGTCAGTTTTTCATTTTTATTAAAAAATACATTCTATAACGAAATCCATAACGGTAATCGACGCAGATAAAGTATAATATCGATGTAATGTTATCGTAATAATAATATCTTGTACATATTATGCTAATTGAAACACACAAGGAAACAGTTTAATGCGATAGAGCTGTAATTTTCTCTATCGCCGAAGTGATTTTTACGTAAGTCGATCTAACATAATATCGCTTATCCACTCGAGTAAAAGTCCGAGTTGCGACGGCGAGAAAACCGGGACGAGCTGTAACGGGAACCGGAATATTGCGTAGAGTCCCGTCGCGCTTCTCGACTACAGCGAAAGGTCTATTACCGTGTTCAACATTATCGTCGGCACATTCTCGCTGTGGAGGATTCCCAGCATGCATTCGGGATAAGCGCCATCGAGCACCGCGACGTCCCATCGGGAGTGCGGATCACCGGCCGGTTTTCTCATTCCGGCTATCGACTGCGCGTCTTGCAGCAACGCCTCGCAGGACTCCCAGGCGTACCTCATGGCGTCCCACGGTGATACCGGAAGCTCGTTCCGGAACCTGGCACCCACCAGGTCCCACTGAGCCGTGAAATTCTCGACATAAGCCTGCCACGTAAGATACGAGCGGTGAACGCGCGCGTGCGATACCAATATATAAATTTATTAGAACTTGCGCGACCATTAGCGTTGATCCGGAAACTTTCAACTTTCGTGTCACGATATTACGTGAAACCTATTCATCCTCGGAGCTAAATCTCCTCGTCTTTGAAGATATTTAACGAAGAAAAAAAATTATAAATGTTATCGTACGTTCTTGCAAGCTTCTTTCTAGAATAAACTTCTTTGAAGGATCAAATCCGTACAGAAATGAAACAGGTAGACAGAAAAAGAAGTTTAAAAAGAGAAAAATAATGAATAAAAAATGCAGACGGCTCTGATAAATTACTCGGTGTGTAATAAAATTAAATATGGATCAAGAACTAAATTAGACGAGAGAAAGAAATGGCGCGATGTAGTAAAAATTCCGCAAAGGGATTCGGAATCCGTCCAGAGCGTGGAGAGACGGACGTACATGGTAGATCGTAAATCACCTCGAGGATCGACGGCACCAGCTCGTGAAGACCATTATTCGCCGCAGGACCGGGGAAAGCGCTCAGCAGCGTGACGTTGTGCCCTCGCGACCTCAGACTCGTTCCCAGGGCGACGAAGGGCACCGTGTGGGACTTGGTGCCACCCATAGTGGCCATCAGGACGTTGTAACCCAGCAGGGGTTCGATCAGCAAGCTGAACCCCAAAAGGAGTTGGCGGAAACCAAGTCGACATGCAGCACGCGTCATTCTCAAAGTATCAGCTTGCCGATCTGTATTGAACAATGGCGAACAATTTTCGCGCGGCGATTTTCTTCCTCTCTTGCGCGCTGTAGCACTCTTACAAAGTATCGAGATCTTCGATGATCCCTCAACGGAAAAGGACAATCGTCTCGTGACCTGGCATCGTTTTTTTTTTCTCTCTCCTTCTCCTTTCTTCCTTTTCTTTTCTACCACGAACGGTCCCCGTCACGTTTGAACGCGCGTCGCTTTCGTCACGAACTTCTTTCGTGCATCGGCGAAGCGAGAAACGGCTTGAAAAATCCGCGTCGAATTCGTATTCTCCTCGGAGCGTTTCCGGTCGGGTAAATGGGATGATACCGGCGGGAGAACGGATCCCGTACGCTCCAGTTCGCGGCGGTGAGCCGATGAATCGTTGCCGCGTTGCGATCCGCACCGTTGATCACCCTGCGATCGTTTCACGAGCGTATCGCGTCTGGTCGCTGCTTGATTGCGTCCTTACGACTGCGATCCCTCGCATCCTCCGTCCCGTATCTTTCCGTATTTCAAGAGTCAATTCGCTTGTTATACCGTTATAGATCGGAATTGCTAAAATTCGGAAGTTGAAGTTCGTATATTCTTTCGGAACAGCGAAGTAGCGGCGAAGGTCATGTCTCATTCGACTAAAAGGCTTATTGTCATTCTAATGAACACCGCCGAAAAGAAAAACACTGTCGAGATTTTTTTTTAAGTCTGCGTTAAATCGCGCTAACTTCGCCTCTCTTTCAATTCTCATTCGCAGCAAGCAAATGGCTCAAAGATGGCTCTCTTGCTTTTTGTGCACAGTCCGTCAATTTTACTCATCCAATTACCGCCGGAATTCTTTGCAGCGGTCTTCTGTAGCAGAAGATTCCGTCAATGGATTCTTTTGATCTTTCAGTGAAAAATTGACCGTGGATAATCTTTTCTGATCTCTCGTTTCAACCGAGGAAATTATCCATCATCTAGCGAAGAGGCTTTGGTCAATTTCCCTCTCTTTCTCGACACTTTGCCGCGTAAATGAACTTGTTTGCTGTACGCGAATCTGCGTAACAAAAGCAGGCTGCTTCAATATCTTTCCAAGTACTGAGAACATTTAATGAAAGCGTTTTTTAATGAAGGACGTAAAGCTTGTAATAGAGAAGTTTCATGGAACTTAACGATCTTTACTTATGTCCTTTTAATATCTACCCGGCAATAACGGTCATTAATTGCCGTAGAATAGCAGGAGAAAAACGTTATAACTTTACTAAGGTAACGGCCGTCTCAGACAATTCTGCCGGTTTTTCTTTTTTTACAAATAAATGTATCTCGTCGCATTTAGCGAACAAAAAGGTTTCAAAGCTGACGTCCGATTATTTTGTTCGACTTGGATATTCTTTCTTTTCTTTTCTTTTCTAAAGTTCTGCCGAGTGCAAGAACTCATTTAAAATATCTTCACTCTGCGAAAAGCATCGTGAAGTATTTTACTCTGCGAAATTTCCATTTGTTTTCCTAGCCCTGCCTTGCGAAGCGCCGTCGTAAAAGCACGGTTCAACAAGTACGGTTCCTCTTGAATCTTTTTACTCCTAATAACTCTTCAGGAGCTTCTTACTTCGCGGTCTCTCCCGCTGTCTTTTTCGGAACCGTTCCTTTCTCTCGAGAAACTCGCTCAAAGCTGCCTCCTCCGATCCGATAATCGTTCAAGAAGAGCCGAACAAAGAGCACAATGACACACAACTTTTCGCTCTGAGGACGCTCGACTTTTGAAACGTTGTTTTACTTGCGAGTTCTCACGATGTCGTGTGTCGAAATTCGAATGTCGGTAAAAGAGCCGCCCGTCATTTTGCGTCAATTATCTCTCCCTTTCTCCAGCCAGGTGAAGATCTCTTGATCCTTCCTTTCCTTCCTGACCTTCTTTACCCCTTCACGCGATTCTGGGCGGGAATATTGTAGCGCCGTTAGTCTTGATCCTCAAACCGTACAGGCGCGCGGGCGACTTTCACTAATAACGCACGATGCTCGTATGCACGATCGCCCGTCGTGATAATCCGATTCTGATAGTTAAGGGATCGCTGTCGCTTCTCGTATTAGGTATCGTTTATCTTTATTTAAATTTTCGAAATTGAGATATTTCTTTACGGTGCTCATACTACGTAATATTTTACAGATGAACGAATCGTCTGGATTCCTTCTAGATTGAGATACAGTTAATTCTCTTATTATTAATTCTCTTATTATCTTATTATTAATTCTCTTATTATCTCTTCATTAATCGCGCTGGTTGATCCAATAAGCAAAGAACCTATATGTAGCTGTACTTTATTTCTTTACTGCAGCAATTTAGAAGACTTCTATCTGCAATAACGTATCATTGAATCTATTCGTATCGAATGTCTCGCAAGAAACGTGCCGCTCAAGCGTAATTTCTCTGTCAGTTTGCTCGAGTAATCTCTTCAACTAATCAGATTATCGGTCTTGATAATTACATATTTACTGTAGGCATTAATGATACGAAAACTTTTACAGCAAAGTAAGCAAAGCTTTGATGTTACATCGGTTTGCGCGACGAAGGTTCAATTAACAAGATACACACTACCGCGATATCCAATGTATCTGGCCGACTTTTCATCGGCCTCCTTCACTCTTTTCGTTCTTCGTTCCGAACGAACCCGTCGGCGAATTTTCGGTTCACGTAGCCATCCAGATTCCTCCGTCCCGTTGCGTACGTTTACCGCGGATTTTCGCGTCTCGCTCCGGAATCGGAGCGGAATTGGAATCGATGTATCGTATATCGGAAGCGCGGACCTTGAAAGCGACGGCGGACTACTCCTCGCACGCGATGCTCGGGTATTGCCGAGCGTGAAAGTTTGACTGTGCCAGCAGCAGCTTTAATGATCAGCTGAGCTCTAGAGAGAGAGTTTTGCCTCCCACCAAGACGTTCCTCGTCGTCGGTCGCTCGTCCGAGGATGTTTGGGCGTACCTACCACTCGGAGAAGTGGATAAACCGATAAACATCTCGTTGACTGTAATATTTTATAACTGTGTGGTTTGCAAAACGCTTGTTAGATATAACGAAATGGTTGTTGAATCAACGAAATTGCTCTGTTAAGTAATGCCTTGTTGCGTTTCCCGGAGATGATGGTGAATCCTCGCGAGAATGCACGAGCAACATATATACATCCAAGCAGATTCAACAATATTCAACAATATTTTTTTTTGCTTTATGTAACAACATTATATATTCTATTTCAGAATATTTGTGAAATTCATAAAATTCTTCCTCGCATATCATATACATATATTTAGAGAAAATCGCCTGTTTTTCTTCAATTTATTTTGGGATCGCAACTGATTCACCGAAGCGATTATCAGTGATACCATCGCGATGGCGCCTTTCTCTTTCTCCGTTCACCCAATTTGCATTGATTATACATCGCATTTAATTAGATGATTCGGTCTCTTCATCTCAAAAAAATAACAAGTTCGATGTTTTACTATCGTCTTTGCTTGCAGATATAAAGAGGAAAATCGATTCATTCAACGACAGGATGTAATTAAACTCGTGTTTATATAATTTAAAAGCGTTCGTGTTCTAATTAAACGTAATTTTATTATCAACGCTGTAATATGAAATTGGTACAGTTTGTAGATAAAGTTATTATACGATTATAATTTTATTGATTTGATGTAATTTCTGCTCGGACTCATAAGCTGCTATTCTTTTCCGACTTTAACACGTAACGTCTCTTTTGTTACTTCTGTTGCTGTTCGATATATTGCGGAATTATGATAATTTACCGTTATGCAACTTGTGATGCGCTCGTGATTCCGTCATTTCGAAATCTTGTAGTCTCCACCTGTTCCTCTTTCGGTCAACGATCGTCTTTGACTGGGAAACTATACCGGGAGTGTAAGTGTGCGATATGTCGATAAGAATCTCGTAAATGGGCGCAAAATGGCGAAACTTAAAGAATTGGGACAGATTTCGCTTGCTCGGTTACAACGTACCGTTGTATCTTGTATAAATAGACTCCATTCAAACAGTGACTTGTCTGCGAATATTTATTTAACCCAAGCACAGAGTATTTAAAATTAATCTTTATTGACGTTGTCGATTAATATTTTCAATACGCGATTGAATTTGTCCCTCCGACATGATTTTATTGTATCATTACATAATAATTATCATTATTAATAATTATTGATTTTATATCATTAAATTATATTGTTATTAATGATAATGCTTCTTTTTTTGACAATTGTTCATTTAGATGATAAACTGCTATTTTATTGGTTTCCAATGCGCATTTTCCCTATTAAGCCGTATATAAATCAGCGAGTATCCTGTCGTATTCCCTCATCGATCAAATTCATCTCCTACTATCTCTTCTCGCACCTGTAACATAATTATTGAACAACGCGCGCGGCGTGATGCACCATCGCGTGAATCCGTACGATTAGAGCCATGTAATTGGAATCGCTTCGCGAATTAACCCGCCAGACTTCTCGCAGCCTTCCATAGCCAAGCCGGCCTTTCACATTTTACGATTATTTACTTGCGAAGTGACCGCAATCCCTTCAAGGCTAATTTTCACGCGGAGGACCGTACGGTCGCGTTTCACGGATCGTTAAATCGCCAAATTGCCGCAAATTCGATTTATGAGGTCGGGGCCGGGGTCTCGCACACACGCACAGTACTAAACGTCCCTGCCGCTCGTCGAGCGAAAGGAAACGCTGTTTTTCTTTTTTCCAACTTTGAACCGACGAGCGTGCCGAGATATTCGCTGATCTGAACCGTTACGATTCAGGAAATCGATATGACGCGGTTTATTCCTTCTATACTACCCTTTCTAGACAACATCGCGCAAACGGTCTTTCACAGGTTGTGAGCTGAAGCAGTATTTAAGTGTATGTAAAAAGCAAGCTAGGATTACTAGGTACACGTAGACATTATCGGGATCGTAGACAAGATCGTGGAACAAAAAGCAGATAAGGCAAGGCTAACGATTTATTTCACGACATTCACTATGTTTAATTTGTACCCGTGGAAGAGAAATTATCGATGAAAGCATTCTTGAAAGTCTCGACTTCCAGAGAAAAACTAAATTAACGTTGTGCGTTAGTGCAATTTACGTAATATATGCGTTGTTACGCGATGTACTGTGCGAATGTCACGCTGGGAAAACCCGGATATTTATAGACAAATAATATTAGCTTTCTGTTGCATCCACATGGTGAAGTAGATTCGAAATGTTATGATTCACTGCCTACCTATATAATTTCATTTCATATTTTCCCAAAACTTTTGTTTATTATCTTATATCGCGAATCTTTACAAATCGCTACAAACACAAATTTTAACTTAGAAACAAAGTTCATTTTTCAAGTTAGACGGTTAATTAATATTAATATCAAAATGTATTATATTTTATTCATTATCATCCTAATTATTTTTCATCACCTTTAATTATCACCTATAATCATCTCGTTAATCTTATTCTCCGATTATTCCTGCTCTTCGTTGAATCTGCATTTTATACGCAGCGCGTCCATTATTGTTGCATAAAATTTGCATTGTACTCGGCGCATTCATTGCTGCGTAAAATCGTAATGACACATTCGCTAGTTTATGTGGGGGATCAATATTTCATTACTCTCGAAATTTGTATTACGGTATCACAAATATAGTTATCACTTTTTATTTCGATATTACACTTTCGATAAAATTAATAAATTGGAAACCGCGGGCATAGCATTAAAATTTTACGTTAAAATTTGTGCTCTGGTAGTTGGAGTGTCAGGGCCGATGCATCATAACTTAATAAAGTTTATTATTCATGTTACAATATTCCCTTTATGGCGAATGTTATGTGTCATATTTAATACTTTTTTATATTTTATGATCGGAGAGCACTAAATTTTGGCTCTCTGACGACGGAGGCTTCTTGACACGTTCAATCATCCGAAATTTAATCAACATTTCGTGGAATCGGCGCTGCAACAGATGGGGAACGCCTCTGATCGAGGCAACTTTCTAAAATATCGAAACCGCGGGAAGAGCGCCGGAATAGAGAAAAAAAAAATATTTACCGGCACACTGTTTGCGCCACTCACTGTGCAGTTTCCGCCGTGGACTTTGTTATCGTTGATTTTTCGTGCGGAATCGAATTGCACGGCGGATTGAATTTAACCGGCGAGCGAAGAAAGTCTCCTTCCGGATGCGCACTCGGGCGTTTATTAACCGTGGCGGATCGCGAACCGCGATTTTTGTCTGTCGCTTCACCGCGGAAAAAGCCGTTGACATGCGGTTGCGTAACGCACCGGACTTTCCCTCGTATTGATCGAAAATTTCCGAGTAGACAGTTCATATTTGAACGACACACGGTACATGGCTTCCGTTTATATTGCATATTGACCATTATTGGTAACTGTGTGCTTGATATACCGCGGAATGCTGCGGAAATATTTCGATATACCGCGGCGAAAGATAATCCCCATAGTCTGGTACATTCACGAGATTACCAGAGATATTATATTATACCGCGGTTGCTGTAATATTTTAATGTTAGTAACGTTCGACATGAAGTATATTATTCCGTTCCGGTCATATATCTCTAATATTATAGCTCCGCTACGTGCATCTTGTAAAATTTACATTAATGATGGCTGTGAAATATGAATATATGAATACTACTATAAATATATAAATTGACGTGAAAGAATTTTCTAAAGTGTTGAAAAATGGACTTTCCAAATCCCTCATTTATGTTACCTCGTAAGTAAAAGAAGAAAATGAAAAAAAAAAATGAAATTTAAAATAAAATATAAGAGAAACGAGAGGAAAATATTTTCTCCTTTTCTAACGTCAAAACTTATGGCTCGAATATCATTTGTAAATAAAATGGAAATTTCGTCGCATTATTTTTATGATTTCTTTTAAAAAAACATTCTATTCTTATGAATGCAATTTTACGCGAGGCTTTAATACATTTCATATTATGAATTGTATCGTCATTGATTATTTGGATGGTCTATCAGCGGGATTAATCGCTCATTATCGAATCACGGCAGAATTAGGCGCGATGCCGTGGCATCCGATATTTTATTATAGCGCCTTCGTTAAATTTGACGTCGCCTCCGAAAACAAGTTCTTCTTTCCTCGTTTTATATCCACGGCCGCTCGTATCCGGGTGATATCCGGTTTCGGATATCGTTTTCTTGTGCGGAGCCGTCTCGAGTTTTCGGCGCTTGTTGTAGAAAGCGACACGCCGCGGGCGACTCGTGTCGTAAATTCTTCCACGTGCCCATTTGTTGTATGCTCTCTCGATTGAAGCTCGATACAGGTTGGATCAATCAATAATCAATAATCAATAAAAACAGAAAATAACATTTTCTATAATCTCAATCGTTAATGGAAATGTATTAAAATGAACTGTGGACTTGTACTCAATATACATCATTTTGTACAATATTAAAAATTTCAGTAATATATAGTTGTTTCTCAAGAAATGCCTGAAGCAAATAACGAATAACTCTTTTCGTGAGAGATAAGTCTCTAATAAATGAACAAATCCAAAGTGGAACTTACTAAATCATCGCTTTTTTTCATTTAAAATCGAAATAATAGCTTATAATAACTTGTTTCTACGATTTATATGTGCAATTATCATTTAATTCATCGGCGGGCAAATATTCAAATCTAGAACATATATATTAATAATCTGTTATACTTTTTATCGTCTATAAATATCATTGAAATAAATCATTGCGGAAACCTTTCACTATCACTAAAGCGACAAGAGGAAATGGGCTAGGCCATGTTATTACCTGATATGGTAATCAGCGATTCATGAATTTTTGTATATTAACGACGTAAACTGATATTTCAGTTTAATGAAGCGAAACTTTAATATACCATAATATTCACGGATCTGAGCTGTTACTTTAAAAAATAGTTATTTGGAGACTTTCATCTAACTTATTTATGTTGCTCGTCTTGGATTATCAATTCTTGTCACGCTTCGTAAAAGTGTGTCGTACGTAGCGACGGCCTTCAACGCTCGCTTTTAGTTTCAAGCGAAACAGATAAATAACTTGTTAATTAGTTATATCGAATTTTCATTAATTTTAATTATTTTGCTCGAAAATATTAATTATATTTTTCCGACAAGAGTCGTTAAATTTATCCTAGCAAGAAACTTGACCATGTTAATGTTATTTGCGTTTCTGGTAACGCTGATAATGAATTATCTGAGTATCTGCTATACAAAATTGATTTGGCTACATCCATCTCAAACGGAAATGTATATTTAACTTTGAGTTTACGAAGTACTTTGAAACACGGGCCATATCTGTCGGAATTACCGAAACTATCTCTCTCCTTCAAAGTATTTTTGACACATAGACTGTTGCATATTTAACGAGACGCCTTTAATTAACACGATTATTTAACTTCGAGAACTCTTCCCTAAACCCACTGCGGATACGACAGCTTTGTAAATTCTCTGTTTGACGTTTCTGTAATGTTCGAGTTTGTGTACATTTATATTAATTCTGCCACTTTGCCGACATTGGTCGCATGCAAATATCGACAAAAACGGATTACATAAGATCCTTATTTGTGTAATTATTACCGAGGGATATTCATATCATTGCGTGCAGTGACATCGAACTTGAATGTCGTAAATTTATTTTTTTTTTTATAACTTATACAAATCTATTACGTGTTATGTGTTAATTGATTCAGTACACATCACGTTTTGCATTTTTCTTGTACACAACTTTAAAATTCTTTCCAAATATTTTGCAGAATCTCAAAATTATGTTAAAATTTAACTCAAATATATTTGAGGATTTTTTTTGCAACGAATTATTTATACATTCGATTATTATAACTCTTATAAATATTTTAAATTTGTTGTATGAATTTAATAAATAGAAAAAGTTTAGTTGTAAAAAATCTTTCTGATTAAAAAGAAATTTAAAGATTCTTTTAATAAATAAAACTAGATAAAAAAAATGTTTAACATTAGATAAAAAAAGATTCTCTTAATTCTTTATTAATAAATTACTTTTCAAACAGTATTACAAATTTCAAACAATATTACAACAGTATTTATAAATAATATTCAGCATATTTATACAGATTAGACTGGATTAAAATTAAAGATTGATGGATTTTAAGCGTCTCGTATACCTATACATATATTATTGTCTTCATCTAGTCTTTCCTCTGACACTCGCGTATCACACATATCAAGCAAGAGCGTCAAAACGTGACCGTGACATAAACGCAACCATGCCAAGATAGTTATGAATAGATGATTATGAGGTAGTTGACCTCGATTGTTATATCTTACAATTAATATTTTAAACATGGTCACACCAATACTTTCTCGGTCGCGCATTTTTTCTTGGATGCTCGTGCAACTTCTCGCGTTAACTTTCAGCACATCGTAGATTCCTCCTCGTCTAGGATAAGATCAGTCATGGTAGACCGCTATGTTAATTTTTCCGGTTACTGCTCGCAAGGAGAGCCAACCGCCAGCAACTTTAATTTTAATCTTAAGCTGTTAGGAAGCACGGGAGCATGATCGAATTTTTCTTAATAAAGGAAAGTTGTGATTATATCATGTTGAAGTTGTAATTATATCATCTGAGGCGAGTACTCCCGCAGAGTATTTTCTCGCGATAAGCAATGACTCTAATTGAAGGCGCCACGAAGAGAAAACGTACAACCGACTTTGCATGATCATAAAATTTGATTAATAAAATGAAAGTGACAAAAATATTAAGAAATTTACCAAAATAGAGAAAAAAAAATATTAGATTAAGTAACAGCATTTAAATAACAACTAATTAAGCCATATGTTAAATTATATTAAACGTTAAATGTTTGTATATTAAAGAAAAATATCTAAAGCATAAATCGTATATCTTACGAGACTATAGTTTATTCTAATTGATTAAATTGATCACGATAAATAAATCGGCAGAAACAACAAGATTAATATGCGTTTTACAGATGTAAACAGATATAGTCTCATTAGATCGCTATAATTGTTGAGGTCAAGGGATAATTGTATCCCAATTACTGAAGCATCGCTGCCACTAATCAAACGTTAATTGTCTGTGTCTAACGTTGTAGCTCGCGAGAAAGGAGACTGTATCGAACTCGCAGCTTCACACATTGAAAAGCGTATTCCAGCATTTTTATATGACCACACGAACACATCGATCGTTACTGTTCATGCTTATTTTCACTTTCTTAATTATATAGTTGGTCAATAGAAACTACAAAATTAAAAAAAAGAAAACCATTGTTAGAGGACGCTAATTAAAGAGAATGTATAAAAACAGCTTAATGAGACATATTCCGTGAATTTTTCAGCAGGGAAAGATATTTTTTTTTTAAATGTAATTCTGACACTTGATTCAATAAACATTTCCGCTTGATAATAGAGACGTCGGCACGCAAAAGTTCTTCAATCTTCGCATTGAGAGACGTTGAGGTAGCTTGTCCAGAAAATGTTAATAAGAACCTGTGGAGAGCAGGGGGATGCGAATGCGTCGGTTGCCCTGCGGCAACCGCATATTTTCCTTGCGATTTCACTTTCTCCAATGTGGCATAATTGCGCGTGTTACGAATCGTAATACTCGATTCCGCACTGGTTGCTCATATAACGCAATCGCGCGATCATGTTTCAACAATGTCGAACCTGTCAACTGCCTCTTACGCACATTCGCACGCATACTCAAACGCACTCGCAACATGCTCTATCGACGTTTCAACAAATATGACGATAGACTGGATAGTTAGATATCATCTCGTCTCAAAAACATCATATTTCATTATCAGAAACCAAAGTGATGAGGAATATTTTAGCTTTTCTCACACGCTCTTGCGGTCGCAAACACTTGTGATCGAATTGCGATACTACTTAATTGGTACTGAAATTTCTCCACGATATTCTGATTTTATCGAGCACAGATTGCGTAGAAATTGCGTATTTGAAAAGACGATATAAAGTAACGAGTTAGAACTTTCCCATTTACGGAAAGTTGGAAGTTTCCTTTGGCGTGAGCAGGTAAACTCATTTTATAAACAAATTTGTTTTCGAAGATTGTTCTCATCGAAAAAACAGGTGCGCTTTAATGACGAAATTGGATAGCAAAGTTTAAATCAATTCACAATCGAATATAAATCTTGAGATTTTTAATTCTCACAGTACACAATCAGTATGCTAAACATATATTGTATGTACAATTTATTTCTACTCTTTGCGATTTTATTTTACATAGATTTTTCTTATTAAAGATAAATCGAACTTTTTGATTCGCATTGAAAATGCATGCGTATTTAAAATTATATTGAAATTTTTTAATTTAAAATTTAAAATTATATTTAAAATTATATTGAAATTTTTTAATTTTCTTGGCTTGAATTCGCACATTTAACATATTTTACAACGAATCTTTTCGTTAAAGAATCGACAGCCGTGTAGTGAGAGCGCAAAATACAATAATTTTTTTAAATTTTTACTACACATTAGAATTTTTTTACGGCTTAGAATTAATCTATAGCATATGTCTAAATTATTTATTAATATCAAACGCGAAAAACATATATAATATATATTCTGAAATATAACAAATAAATATAATAATTTATATCGCATTGAATAATAATTTGTAGGTACTTGGCAGTACATAGCGCCATATCCAGACGCTTTGTCGAGTTTAATTTCGAATCTTTCAGAATGCAAAATGAACGTCCAGAAAAAATTTCGTTACAAATAAATTTCCTTTTAAATTAAAATGAAAAAAGAGCAAAGAGAGGAAAACATTTTATATGAAAGAAATCGATTTGTTATAATAATAGAAAAATCGAGCTACTGTTCTTCACGAAGGATAAACGATGAAGTAACGTGCACTGTTGATCTCCTAGTACCATCTTTCTGCTTGTATCGTTTTTCTTTTCCTCTTTACTTTATCTTTGACAAGTCGCGTAGTAATATATATTATTATGTCTTTCTATTCAATTTGGCTGAAAAGCTGCTGGCACTCTTTGTCTCTATCTCATTTGAAGTTCACTTCCGTGTTGTTGCTTACTATTATTAACGTTCTTCCCATTGAAGGAAAACATCTTCTTCCAAGCGTTGGGGAATTGTACAGTCATAGTTGCATATATTATAGGATTATAGCAGATGGAAGATTTTGCGAGAAGCGCTGGCAGCACGGCTATGATATGGGAGGGCTGTATCTGCAATCAATATACGTGCCTTTCATCAACTATAATTCTTCATAGCCTGCTGCTGTTAGGAGAGAAATTAATTAAGCTATTGGGAAGCTATCGGCGTGTCAGTCATTAGATTTTGATATGACTATGAAATTATGAACAAGTTGGCCTCATTGGACAAAAAGATTTTGCTGCTTTAATATGCGCGCTACGTAATACTCTTGTTATTTATTCATGTCATGCAACGTCTAAAATTACTGATCCCAGTTTGCGAATTATTAATTAAAAATAATTAACTGATAATTAATTAAAAACTAGCTTCGCAACAGCTTTTAAGATCATTAACATATTGAACCAATTAATGAAAATACTTACGTTGAAATATTGAGTTGCGAGTGCAAGAACTGCGTATGGCAACCAAGCAATTAAAAAAGCAATAATCATTAAGTATACCATTTTAGTGACTTTCTTCTCCCGTCTATTGTTCGCACCTGGAACGAGACAAATAATCAAAAACAATAATACTATTAAAACATTTAACATTTGCCTTATTAGAGGCAATTAAGCGAGAAGTTAATTTGGAAATATTTCGTAAAATAGTTCTAAACTTAGTTAAACATTTTTCTGTGTTTATTATACATTCTTTTATCAATTTGGAATCCGCTCTTTCTCTTTTTTTTTTAACAGAAATTGTATTTATCATCATCTTAGAAAAAAAAGAGTTATATATGACTTAATTTTTGTACAACTATATTTTTTTTTAATTGAAGAAATATATAATAGTATACTCACCAATTCGTTTTCCTATTTTCTTCAAAGTCTTTATTATGCTATAGTAACTACTGATAATTATTACAATAGGAAGGAAAAATCCAAAAATGAATAAAAATCCAATGTAAGTGTCGTTATGCGTTTCAGGATCGTGTATTTCCCAGGATACGCTGCAGGATATGTTACCAGCTTCCGGGCCATAAGTTCCCCAATTGAAGAATGGCGGTAATGACAAGGAGAGCGCGTATATCCAAACTAAGAACGCTAATATGTAAGCGTGCCTATAACAATTGATTTTTAAGGATAAATATTTTATTTAGGACACACACAGCTAAATATTAAGATTATACAAAAGATTATACAAAATTGTATCACTACTGATAGATCAAATCAATTTATGTTAATCAAACGAAATTTTGTATTTTTACTTTTCTCTAGTTTTATCCATCTTATGTATCATTAATTGTAGAAAAGATATTTTTTGTTGAGAAAAATAAGAAACTTAAAATATAATAAATAAAATAGAAACAAATATAAATAAACAGTTGTGAACATGGACAAATATAAAATATAAAACATAGACGATAATAAAACGAATGAAAAGCGGAAATTGTCGGAAAGACGGGATTTCTCCACTTTAACGGTTTTCTATATCCTGCTCAAGTTTTTCTGATACGTAAACGGAAATTCAAAGTATTCGTGGTTATGAAGGTAATTTCAAATGAAAATAAGAGTTTGTTTTGTGGTTATTTTAGTCGATCAATTTAAATTAATTTAATTATATCAATAAGAGATTTAATTATGTCAATCTGTAGTAATATAATATGTTAATAATACACATATATATAATTTCACTAATTGTAAAATATAAATTAATAACATCAATTGTGACGTAATTGTTGTTTCGATAATTATATTGCATTCGAATAGTAAAGTTTTCTTTCTTTATTCTTTATTCAAAATATACGTGTATTGTTTCTCTTATAATGGAATTTTAACTTATCAATTTTGTTATTGTCAACACATAAATGCATACCACAAATTGCTATCGTGTAAATGATAATTATACCATTAATCATCGTGTATTAAGCTTGCAGTATGGAGCTCTAACTCGTTAGTTAGAGAAAACGAGTTAGAGCTCCATACTGCAAGCTTAATACACTTAACTCATTAGTAAAATCGTGGATTTATTGTTAAAGCGGATTGAAAGTCCGCTTTTTTTGCTTCGTTATACTACTATTTTCTCGTGCGTAAAATAGGATTCCATCGATAACAAGGAGATTATTTTTAAACCGTCGTTAATTGCGAAAGCTTAAGAGATAAATGGCCTTGAAACAGTGTCAATGATATTGTATTTTTTTTATATAAAATTTTTTATATAATCCACAACGATGTCTTAGCGGATAAAGGATAGACTATGTAAGTAATGCTATGATATCGATTGGCTTTTTATCGAAGTGATTTACGCTTAACATTGCTTAACATACGTGAATTGTATGCAAGTCACTTTACGGCCTGTTGTGAAGAAAATAAGATTCCTATGCAACGCGTTTCACAATAGTTGCACAGTGCCATTTAGTCCTAACATTCTTTTCTCATTTAACAGTGTTACTTGGTGTCCGTCTTTCGTAAATGACAGGAGAAATGGGAGAGTGCAATTAAAAATCATCGCAAACCTGTGCAAATTACATTTTGAAGGTGTTAATCACCTCGTAGATGTGATGAGTAACATCGCCTCCCGGAGAACGTTCCGATGAAAGTGTGCGATAGAAAGTCGAGGAATGCGCAAGTTAATCACTTCGCCGTATTCGCAGCTTTTATATTATAATCGTTACGTATTACCGTGAAAAGGAAAAGATTACTTTTCGGAAGTAAAATTTAAGAAAGAGAGCAGAACCATTCTTTTTTTTTGCTAACAACACGTGTTTCGTATGTTGATCATAAATTTACAGAGAAATTCATACATTTTTTGGAACATTCTGAAGATAAGTAAAAGAAAAATATATATTTTAGTTTATATAATTTTCATCCTTAAATCATGTAAAAGAGAAATCGACTATTTCTTACCTTATCGATAATGTCTTCATCGGATATGTAACTAGTAGGAATCTTTCCATTGCCATTACCGTCAGATTACCGATACTAGCAAATCCCATGGTAGTCATGAACCATGCATACCTAAAGTTAAAGAAAATTGATTTGATTCTTACAATTAAGTAAATTATAATAATATCGAATAAATTGGATAATTGAATAAAGTGTTCAAGGTAAATTATTTGTGAATTAATCTTGAGTTTTTTCCGTTATAACTTTTAATATAACACGAGGTTTGGATACACGTTATTAAACTCTGTTATTACTTATACAAGGTTCTCAGAAAATTTCATGGAGTTGATTAATTTAATTTCTGAAAGGCTCATATCATAATATTATTCACAGAGATTTTATTTTCTCGTATATATTAAAAAAATGGCAAGTAGACATTATTTCATTAACGAACATATTTCTACGATTCTATTGTTTTAAGCTTGATGGAAAAAATATGAAATACATTTCACGTATCATCTACGTGTGTGTATAAAATCACAATGTGTGATTTTTTAACGTATTATTAAAATAGAAAAATTCGGTTTACATTTTATACAATTAAGTTGATTGAAATGGTTGAAAATATTTTAACTAAATGTGACATTCCATTTTCATTTCATTTTCATTTTAATTTATTTAGCAATTCAATTCTTATAAACAGGTATATATTTTTATTAGTTATACCTAACATTTATGAAACACTTATGTACACACTTAAAATCAATCTGTAAATAAGTTTTACTCAATAGAGAAATAAAAATTTTGTTTTGTGACGAACAATATTATTTATTTGTATAATTGTAATGATGCATATACCACAGACACACTTCGTGACTCCAGAACCATGCACCTGCAATCGCCGATGTCAGTGCAAAAGGGTTTCCTAGCGCAGCTACTAAGAAATCTCCAACCTGTCATAGTAAACGTGTCAAGCATTACAAATACGCTTGCAACTCTTTATATTTATACAAATCGAATGGCATAAAGTATATAATTATGCATTTAGAGCCGCTACATCTCTTAGGATTACAAGATACTTTACGTTATTTTCCTGTCATACACACGTATTACTTATTATCAAACGCATTGCATTTATATATATTAATATTTATATGTATAAAGTTGATGTAGAGAGAGGTATTGGGTCATTTCATAAATAGTCCGGTATAAAATGAACCTTGATTTATTTTTTAGCTTAAAGCCGAAAGACTTTTATTGTTAAAGTCTTTAAGTCTTAAAGTCTTTAAAATTAAAGAAAATTGAAACTTTAATATTAAAATAGAAAAAAGTTGTAATAGTTGTATAGAAAACATATTTGAAATTAAAATGTCATTTTGTTTCGTTTCGAAAATATTTTAAAAATACCGTATTATTTATGGGATGATTTAATATTTCAACAAAATTTTGTAATAATTAAGGACTGATTACTTTTTAAAATTATTAGAAGTTAACTTTCATCAAGTAAAGTTTCTATTTCATACTACTATCTTGAATTGCAATATATCATTAGAGAATTGTTTTACAAAATTTCTAGGGCAAATAAAACAAACAATATGAGTTTTATTAAACATACTTAAATAAAAAATAATTGAAATTGGATAAATAAATAAATAAAGATATATGTATAATTTAAAATATATATAAGCTTAAAGAAACAATTTTACTTTTTTAACATGTAATAAAAATTATGTATCTTTTTTCTAGAATAGGAAACATGTTTCTATATTTGAATTAATAACTTTTCCATTGATTGAAATTTTATATTTTATAATTTTTTTAAACTTTATTGTTAAACAATTTTTTGAGCATCATTTATTATTAAAAAATAATGTAACTACTATTATATATCTTTACAGGTTCAAAACACATTTATTTTTTAATTTAAAGTTTTAAATGAAGCGGCTTTTTGAGTCATGTATTTAAACAAATATATAAGGAGTATGTGAAAATTGTTTCCAAGATTTTTAGAAAATTTTGAAAACTTTTATCTCATTTTTTTAATTAATTCATAGTCCCTTCTTATTATAGATGAAAATGCCATGCGTGCGTGATATTCAAAGTTTGTTATACTACAATTCTCATCAATTCTGCATTGCTCTTATATTTATATCATTAATAAAATTATCAGTTTTTTTTTCTCTTTACAATTCATCATTGGCATGATGTGACATTATTGAGAAAATTTTTTAACTACGTGATGAAATACATCGGCCGTCATATAAATTTAACCGCTTTATGAATTTTCATTATTTCCTAAGTGGCTTGACATTTCGAGACATGTTATTTCTACTACTAATGTTGAAATATGTCAGAATATATTGAAGTATTTAAAATGAAAGATAGATGGTGATATGTTTGGATGAGTAAGCATGTATTGAATTATGTTAAGATGTATTAAAATGTATTGAAGTATTAGGATGTAGATGGAGGAATGGGGATAGGTAATGTGTGAGTGAATAAGTGTATATTGGACTATGTTGGGCCGTGTCGGAGTGTATTAAAGTCTTTGAAGTGAGAAGACGATAGTTAGGTGAACGACGTGAATAAAGATAAATAAGAGTGTGAAAGACGTTTGGGGATGTGTGGGTATACACGTATTATAATAAAATTATAACTGAATATCGAGACGAAGACGACGGTGACGTCAAATATATAAATTATCTGATTTTAACATATGTATTAACAAATTTCTCTGAATATTTATTGTAAAAAAAGAATATACTGTTATTATATGTATAATAATATGTATAATATCCAAGCAATTAATTAAGTTTATTAAAAATTTTATCCGTTTAGTTATTTTTTAGATATAACAATATTGTGCCTCCACTCAACTCGATAGTTACATTTAGATATAGATACATTTTCTATCTTGTTACCCATGTCATGGACGCGTACACTTAGGACAAGGCACTGTCGTATCTCTTAATTAGAATAAGCAGCAATTTTAATTACAGAATGAATGGACGTGACTGTGTGTGTACGGTTTTCCATATTGTAGCACATTTTTTTCTTTTTTAGACTGACCTGTAAAATACTCAAAAACAATGATAAAAACAGTTCTTTATTATAAATTTATTAAAATACGTAGAAATAATAATAAAGAATAAAGTTTTTTATTATGGATTTATTGAGCTTTGACTTCCAAGAACTTTTTAACGAGTTCTTTATTCGCAACTAAGGTTAATAAATTTTTACCCAATATTACATTTACTTTACATTTACTTTATTCCAATATAAATTTAATGTAAANTTTCTTTCCATCTACTGAGGTTCTTTAAAAATATACATCAACCTCGACGAAATCTTGTCTATCGGTTCGAAACTATCCAAAAGAGTCCGACTTACGAAATCACTTATTTTATTCAACTTTCCGGCGGCACATATTCAGTTCTCGTTAACTATACCGTGGACAGCTTTGTCTCGATACTCGTGTTGCATGTGTGCGCGCAATTGATAAATCTACGGACGACACTTAACAATTTGGTCAACGAATTAGCCAGCAAATCTATATCGTCGTCGAGATTTAGGAAAGGTTTAGCTACAATCGCAATACGACACGAGCATCTCATCAGGTAGAATTTCCGAACCATTGCTTGATAATACGAAATATTTAAGCATTCTTTAATAATAGACTATTTTCTATATAAATTTAAAAATAAAATCTTACTCTCCCTCTTTCATATCATATAAAAAAAATGTATACGACATAATTATATAAAAATATTTGTTAGTTAATTCTTTAAATATATCTTGCTTTTAAGCAGCAATAGAAAATTTGAAAATATTAGATTTAAAAATAAACAAAAATGACAAAAAGAAGGAAAATGACCGATAAAAACATGTGAAATTGAATCACAAATTGTAGTAGATTCACAATAGAAATTCTAAGTTAATTTTTTTTTAAGATTTGTGTACTGAGATTCGAATAATAAGTCATTAAACTTAAACATGTGAATGAGTAATATATTAATTTTCAAGGAACGCTAAAACGATTGATGGTTGCTACAGCTCAGTGTTGTTTGTGCATGTGTTACTTGCTACTTTTCAGATGTGTGTTATAACTTTTCAGGTTTTTACGGTAAGTGAATCATTTATACATATATGTATGTTCCTTTCTGTATATTTGATAAAGAACTGAAGAATATTATACATTATAAATATATTAAGTTTATATTTAAAATATATTATAGATATAAACTTATTTATTAATTGTATANTTTTTATTATTTATTATATGTATAATAACACATGTTACGATAGATTACTCGCATTACTCTTTGTCTTATCGCGTGTAATAATTAAAATGCATTATTTCCAGATAATAACAGATAATTTGAAAGTGCCTATCGTCAGAATGATTTTTCTTACGTTTTACATCGCCCTTGTATTAACGAATATGTATGCATACTGCTACTCAGCTGAAACACTTATAGCGGAGGTAAAATAATTATTGTATATTAACACGATCTGGAGTCGATCATGAATCTTTTTCTTTTCACAAAAATTTTTACGTGAAAAAGTTAACGTGAAATATTTTACGAGGATACATGTGTCGAGAATATATGTCGAGAATACATGTTAGAGAAATAATATTTATAATAAATAATTAAACCATTAAACGGCATACATTACGTGTTTTTATTTTGTATTGCGTATGAATTGTGTAGTAAATCATTAAATACGCACAAAAGACAAGAATTTCATTTCACTTATCATGTAAATTTATTAATGTAAATTCTTCACAGCGAAAAGTAGAAAGTGAAAATTTTCCGATAGATTTATGATCGATACTTTCTATATCGATCGAAAAAAACCCGCGTAAAATTTGTAATTTTCAGAGCACTAGAATGGCATACGGTGTGTTTGAGTGCAAATGGTACGATCTACCGCCAAAAGATGCAAAGAACTTAATGTTCATTGTATATCGATCTACGTCGCCACTTAGACTGACAGCTGGAAAATTTGGAATCTTTTCGTTAGAGTTGTTCGGAAAAGTAAGATATATACACATATTTATGAGAAAAAATATGTTACTTTATATGATTAATGTGTATAATTATTTCAAAATTCCTTTTTAAAATTATAAGATAGGTCTAAGTTATTTTTTACTTTTCTATCTTATATCTCATCTATAATATACTGTTTATTTATATTGTATATATATTTTTAAATATATATATATATATATACATATATAATGTATGTACGTTTTAGAATATTAAACAAACGGATACTACATCCATTCATATTATATCCATGGAAAATTAAATATAAATTTGATAGAAATATTAATAACACATACTGCTGTTATTAATTCTCTAATTTGTTTTAAATATCGTATGTATCTATAAATATAATGAAAAAAAAAACGGAGCTTATTGAACACATCAAATTGTGAATTATTAAAACCGTACTTCGATATATAAAAAATTAATTTCTATTTCGATCAGAACTTTTATTTCGATTATACAGAAAAACCAAACTTAATTATT
Organism: Tetramorium alpestre; assembly: GCA_021460005.1. NCBI lineage: Eukaryota > Metazoa > Arthropoda > Insecta > Hymenoptera > Formicidae > Tetramorium > Tetramorium alpestre. The sequence goes on along the minus strand of JAJVSH010000061.1, from coordinate 227,833 downwards.
AAAATAGAAATACTCACGACCATGTTGACGAGAACCACGTTGTTGGGCGTCCACAGTTCATTGGTGTTCTTCATGACCGTTACCATGACTAATAGATTCAAGATGAAACCAAAAAAACCGATAAAGCTAAGTACGACTGCCGCGAAAGTGTAAATGCTGGTTCGTTCCTCGAGGATGGAAACGTCTTTCAACAAATCGGCGCTCAGATTCAATGGCATATTTCTTGTCGATGGAATATCAGATGGGACTGTCTATGTTAATCTTCGGTGAACGGAAATATCACTCTACAGCAGGGAAGAAAACGAAATCTGACCGACGAAAGAACAGTAGGACATTAACGCGGCTGCGTCCTCCGAAAATACTCGGGGACGATGAACGCGGCAGATCCGTCCCGATCGCATTAATCAAAACTAATGGCTGAGTTTGAAAGTCAGACTACCCTTATATAAAGCTCGACATAAGCCGCTCTTGCCGCACACCCCTCTGGCCGTCGTCCAGCGGATACCAACCCCCAACAGCGTAAAAAAGCAGGGTCATGCGCGTGTCAAGCGGACCGTAAGCGCTGTGTTTCCCGACATGTTCTTTTTTCGGTAATTTATAAGATTTACTTTGACGCTTTTTCCTCGAAGCCGATTTCAACGATCCAAACTTGGCCTAACTTTGACCGTTTTAAATTCATTTCTCATTGTTTTCTAAATTCAACTGACGTTGGAGAAACGGAATTGGAGTTTACCAACGTGGTAGTTACAGCGCGGTTTTAATCCGTTATTTTAACTAACCCGGGGAATGGTTTGAAGCGGATTAATTTACTTGCAGTTTTATTTGTCTTTTATCTGTCTGTGGTCTTAGCTTCCGAACGAAACAAAGGCTTTGAAACTTAATTTAAAGTTTAATATCGGTAAAACCAACTTGCAACTCTTCGTTATTCATTATAGGTAGTTAGAAAGCTAGTTAGAAAAAATTTTTGCTTCACAGATCCAAAGCCTACGTCTTCCGGCGGAATATTTTCTCCAGTTGTGTTTACGTATACAATTTGTGTGTGATACTGTTACCATCGGGTAGATAATTGCGTGTCTTCATGCAGATGAAATTCTATCTGTTTCGCTCGAGTTACAAGGTATGACATCGTCTTGCATAATAATTGTCATTTTCTGCGGAAGATTATTATGATTTTGACAATATTTTTGGATTCTCCGCGTACATGAATTAATTTGACAACATAATATAGAACATATTTTTCATTCCTTTTTATTTTTTTTATATAAAAGACTTTTTTAAATAAAAGTCCAAAAGAATTTTAGAAAGATTTATGTTGTATATGTATATATGAAATTAGTGTCTAATATAATTAGTATTAGATATGATCTTTATTCAATAATTTTATTCAATAATCTTTTAAAAACGACAAACAATTAAAAAATTTTAAAAAGCAAGGCTTTGGCGACCATTAAAATTACCTTTTTTGTTTTTATTTTGAATAATTTAAAAGATTTTTAAAGATTTTAAAGATTCCTTCCTTTCCAAAAATTTTATTTAAAATTTCGACAAGTATTTAATTAAATTTTATAATAAGTATTTAATTAAATTTTTGTTAATCATCAATCTCAAACTGAAAACAACATAGTTACTCTATACTATGATGTATTGTAAATATTTAGATACATCCGACTGACAATGTCGATATCTCGAGATACCGAAATGTCCAGGCGTACTTGCCGATCACAAAAGTGTACATAAAAAAGCAGTACAAAATCTCGTGTACGGCAAACACTCATGCTTTGCGTTCGTTATCGGATTTTTCAGCGAAATTTTTGCAATACACGTACTTGTTATAGAATCGTATTTTTCATCAGGGAAATAAGCCGATTAATACACAGCCATATTTTAGTTACGTTTAAAATTGAATGGATAATTGTAAAGATTCATCAAGATTTATCAACAAATAATAAGCCTCGTAACATTATTTTGATTCTTTTGCAAATATTCTGCATTTAGTTAAAATGTTAAGTACAATACTGGATTAAAAATCAAGTTTTTTAATAATAATTAATAATTTTTTAAATATACTAAAGTGTAGTATTTAAATGGCAATAACAGTGGATATTAAAAAACTTTAAAAAATTGTGATTAAACATTAAAAAATAAAAAAAGAGAAAAAGATAGAATTAAAATTAAAAAATTTGTTAAGCCATAGTAACAATAAAAGTAAAGCTATTATTTATTGAGCGTTAAATAATTTTTTTACGTAAAACGTTTTTTTAAGAATAATCTCAATATTCTTTATTTCATATTCTCTAAGGAAAAATGTTAAAGCTCAGATTGTTAGAAAAATCGTCAATTAAGAAAATTTAGGTTTAATTTCCGAACTTGTTACGTTACATGATAATTTTGTGAGAAAATATTCGACTGGAATAGAACCAAAATACTTGAAACGTGAATTTAATCCTGTAACTGTTAACTAGAGATAAGCAATATTACATCATCACTTGGAAGGCAGAAGCCTCCAGACAGTAATAAATAAATTTTTAAAACAATGTATAACTCTAAATGAAACCGAGTCATATTCATGAGTATTAGATCTTCGATCTTAATCCAATGTATGTCTCGGTTTTGTAAGAAAATAAAGGAGAAAATAAGGGATATGAGTAAAGTTATAAGGTGCAGGAATTTAATTTTTTAAAAAATAAGATTTAAAACAAGTTTAATTTTTCAAAGTAAAGATTGAATAAGGAATTTAGAACCAGTTTCCATCAAAATTGCAATTTAACGAAACCAAAAGAGGCCATGGCTCTTCAGGAACTATATAGCAATTGTAAGAATAGTAGCACATTCTTTACTTCAATTATTTAAAATCACAAATCAGTGCATATATTCTGTATATTAATGTTATATTTAATATTATCGCTTACACAATACAAAGAATTTTAACGGCAGTATTTATATATCGTTTTACATATCCTCGGTATCGCTGTCCGAGTCTTCCGCCATTGCCTGCCGTGCCTTCGTTTCAGCCTCAGCTTTTAGATCAGCTGGCACACGTTCATGCCTCCCGTTAGTATGTGCACCGACCCAACTCATTTCCAATTCGAATTGTTTGTCCTTCAGCTCGTCATGGACAAGGTAAATGATACGAGCAGCTTCCTTAACCAAATCTTTACACGTCATCTCTGATAATTTTAATTTTTCAATTTCTGTCTTTGCTGATTGTTTCGCTTTACCTAAGATAATACAATCGCAAAATATATATTTCTGTCTGTATTTTTCAATCTTCTTACTAGAGATATTTTACTTACCTACTGCACAGCCGTAATAACCATACGACACTCCAGATGGGTCGATCATGTACAACGCTGGACCGTCTGCTTCATAAGCACTGAGCAGGATGGAGCATCCGTACGGACGCACGGCGGAATACAGAGTATATGCGTGCATATACATGGAGACTCTTTCATTTAAATACTTCAATGGAATACCGACTCCGTACTGTGCCTTATAACTAGCAGCCTCTGATCTTGCAGTCTCTGCAATCTGCCTCGCGTCTGATATTATACCAGAGACTGCCATACCCACATGCTGATCTATGTTGAGTATCCGTTTATTAGCACCCGGCTCGTAGAGTTTTGACGTTACTATCTTCTCGACGGCAAACACTACGCCGTCCTTCCCTCGCAGGCCAATAACTGTCCTGCAACAACATATAATCGCATACATTGTACACAAATCAAATACAAGCGTGTATTCTTTCTTATTAATATTTTAATTAAATATTCTACATGTCAAATCAAGCTTCACTGTAACATTATTATGCGCGAGTATAATTGTGTTTTATATGAGAATTCGCAAGGGACAAGACGAGCGAAACTCACCCTCCATTTTCCACGGCTTTCTGCGCGTATTCCACTTGAAATACACGCCCGTCCGGTGAGAACTGCGAGGCGGACAGGTCATACTGGAACGAAAGTAAGGTTAGAATCTCAAGTGTCAACCGTATTACCAATGCATTTTGCAATCGAGCACTGAACAATATATGCCATACTCACTCCTGTGCCAATGGAACTCATCTCTCAGAGAAATGGAATTAGGAGCAACGTTAGCAGCCGAAATACGAAAAATTCTTTAAGCGTCTGTCGCGACGTGACCACGCAAAAATCAAACAAGTTAGCATCTGCGTGCGTCTGCGGCAATCACGGCGACTGTCAGAATAGGTTAGGCCGGCCGAGCGCGCTCTCAGCGCCGTCTGCTAACAGAAATCGCAAACAAATGTACGAAGTGCTCGGCGTAATGATGGAAGATGAATCTGCTTTCGTCGAAGTGCGTCGAAATTTTCAATATAGTGACACAAATCATTTCGTTTGTTGTGCAATAACGTGAGTAAGATAAGATTCTCTGTCAAGTCTGTCCGCAGATTCTTTCGCGGCAGTGCTCTGTTTTCAAATGATGAGCATTTAAGCTGCTGAAATGAACGCGATGTTGCGAACTCAACCCCGTTTATTCGCGCCATAAAAATAGAGTCCTTTTTTTGCGGTTTGCGTTGATTATATTCGATCATCTATTCGATCGTCTAAATTTAGATTAGAGAGTTGTTTGAATTAAGAGACTATTCGAGTCTCAAATATGTGGTTATAATTTGAAAGTCCGAATTAATAGAGCGAGCGAACGAACGAGAGAGAAAGAAAGAGAGAGAGAGAGAGAGAGAGAGAACATACTTTACAAATTGAGTCTTTGAAACTTATAATTTTATATAATATATGCGTATATAGTTACGTGATACATTAAATTTACATATTCTCATATGCATATTACAAGCCATTTTCATATTGATCATATTGAATCAGTTACATTCTCCACACTGTTAATTATGGAGAAATATAATTGATAACTCTACTTCATTATTTCTGTTGAACACGTAATACATTAGCGTTAATTAATATCAATCAATAATGAGAAATATATATATATATATATATAATTCAAATAAATGATTAATTAACTAAAGAGTCTTGGTTAAAATTTAACGAGAAGCTTGAAATTATTTGATTTATTTATTACCACGCTGAGGATGACTTAAAGTAGAGCCGAAATACACAATTTGTATAGAATTATTAATTTAATGCTATCTAACTCACGCATCACTAATTTTTCTATATAAAAATACGGTTATATAAATTACAGCTTGTAACTCTAAAAATAATTTTTTTTTATTACGGTTTTATATAACGGTATAATCTTGTCATTTCTCATAAATTATCCCGTTATTAGATGATTACTACTTCAATTACAGCAATAAAAATGAAATAACTTTTGCAAGAAATTAAATCTAAAAGTTATACTGTTTATAAGATATTATCCTGATGTGTGATTTTTATAGCTTAATCTAAAAAAATGGAAAAGAACCATGAAATGTTTGATAATTATGACATTTACTTTATCGTTTCTCGCTTCGCAAAATATTACTTATATTCTCTTTTTTGCAGGTGTATTCTGGCGGACATTGCTCGATACCGCCGTATTCAATCGCCTTTCGAAATTCTGCCATTGTCTTCTCATAGCTGGGTTCTACAGGTAAGCTCCTGTGGAAATGCAAATTTTTCCTGATAACATTCGCTGTTTTACTTTCGCAATAGCATTTTTTCGCATTTTTTACAGATAGCTCTTCCTCAACATAACGTTTAAGATAACGTATTTATATATTAAATCATATTAAATCATAATTATTTGATTATATTACTATGTCACTTTAATTTTGATGAAGAAAGGATTTTATATTAATATATAAATTGAAATAATTAAGATAATTCTTATACTTTTTCGTATTATTTTATATAATCTCGTATTATCTAATCATACCTGGATAATAAAAATAATTAATGAGAGAAAAGAAAGCGGCATTTGAATATAGGTATAAATCTGAATAATCAAATAAACAACTTCTGGTTTAGAAAGTGTCTATGTTTCTTATATTTATCGATAGTGACAGTAAGCGTGGTGTTTTTGAATACCATAAAAGTGACGTACGGAATATTCAATTTATTCAAAGGTTTTAAAGATTCTATTTTCTAAAACTGTTTCTTTAATATTTTGTATACGTACTGTGGCATCAATTTCATTGTTTGCAAGAGCATTTCTGCCGCGCCGAGATATTCTCTCGCAATGTACGGCTCTTCGCAAGCTGCTCTGTACAAACAGGTATCACCAATGAGATATCCAAGCGCTAACGAAAGCTCACCCTCCGATACGATATTTTCTGAAATTAGTAGAAACGATTATTAAAAAAGAATATTATAATCTTTATAATTTTTTAATTTGTTGAGCATATTTGCTAAGCTTTTATTCTAAAGGATGACGTGACTGCATGCAATGTAGTTAATTACTGTTAGTGCAATTATCTTGGTACAACAAAAAGCGTACTCGAATGAATATTAACGATTTTATATTTCGAGATTACCATCCTCTAATTCACGTCCCTTGTAACCATGATGTCCTATGTAGCCGGCGCCAAACACAACCGCTTTAAGTATCAAAAGTAACAGCAAGTTTGAGAGATTTAAATTCAGCACCTACGACATCGCGATTATCTTTTAATTTAATTTTGGATAGTTCAATATTTAGCATTAAATGTCCTCGCGAAACATTTGATACTGACTAGCTTCATTTTGAAACAAATAACATATAAGTAAAATCCATCTTGAGTTATTCGTAGAATACATCACTTTACACATTTGTACTCTTAAATTTCAGTTTATTAAATACTCAATTAATTATCTCAAATAAATGATAATACTGATATATTATTGTCAATCAAACAAACTATTACTGAATTAGCACTATTACTGAAAAAATTTTTATAAATAATTATACATCGGCATTGTTTATATAATAACGCTTAATTTTTACCTGACTGCTGGTCGTTGATCTTTGTATAAACTCCTTTGCGATCTCGGCCAACATGGATCCAGCATATTTTTTATCATTATTTCTTTTGTAAGAATCTCGAGTATCGACAGCATGAGCACATACGCCGTAGATTATCAGTGCGATTAACGTAAGCACTCTCGTGTCAATTATCATCTTCCTTGACGACACACGTATAATTGACAAGACAATTGTTTTTAACGGAGACTCGTAAATCTCAACAATCACTTAAATTGCGAATGTCATTTCCAATTTATTATGGAAATATAGCAAAATTTCTTCGTTCTACTATTTCGCGATATTTCTGTTCTTCTTCTATTATATATTTTGAATCCTTGGGATGTATATTTTGTCGAGTTAAAACAGCTACAAAATATTAAACTTTTAGCTCGAATGTTTAAGATCGAAGTAAGTTGCGACCTGCGTGGCAGCGTACTTTTATATTGGACGCGCACGTTGCTCTCCCGGCAAAGCGTGAAGTCGCCCGTTTTATCTATGTCCATCTGAACTCCAAGTTAGTAAACTGTCATCTTCTGATTTTCTCCATTGTGACGGTAGACCACGCAATCGTTAATGACACTCATTAGCCGCTCTCCAGCTTGTCATCGTATTCTCCGCGTGCACTTTCCTCGCGGGTTGACGGAAATAAGCGGTGAAAGCACATCACTCGCAAACTTTTACCCGAATAAAACGCCCGACGGAGGGAATTAAACGTTGCGCTTGTGTGAATTCGTTCGAGCGTTTGATCTGTCCGATAATCCCTTTGTTTCGGACAAACAGTATTATTGCTTTTTCCGGAAAGAGAACGCGCTTTTGCGATGCGCGCGTTTCGCGGAACTATATTTTATAGCGCTCTCGCGAAACGTAACTGTTACGAATTCTCAAAGTAAAAATACTGAAATATTTATTAAAGATATCAAAAGAGCGAGAAGCACCGTTTTGATATATCTCTCCGAAATGTCGTGAAATTTCGGTGATGTAGAATCGATGAGCAGAAGCGCGGTGAAGTGATCAAGCCCGAGTGCACGGCGTAACTGCGGATTATCGATCGTATATTCGCGACAGTAGAATTCGCCAGTTTCGTATATCAGTACTCCTTTTCGTCATATTCTCGAAACACTCCGACAGAGCTATCATTTTTTTCCCACCGTAGACAGAATAGTTGACGAACTTGTAACGTGAACTGTTGCGCGTAATCACAGGGTCTATAGACTCTTTCATCAAATATGCATCGGCGGTGTGCACTTTGCTCCGAGTAATTCGTCCGCGGCGGATCAAGTTGCTCAAATATGCACCCGTCTGAGACGGACAGTCTGGACGGAAAAACAAGCCGGCGAAAAAAACGAGGAAAATGTTTTCCCTCAAGTTTCATATGCATATTTAACGTGAGATCCGGCTACTGCGAAGCCTCATTAATAGTCACCGTGCCCTGCTATTTTCGTTTCGTCACGTCGCATCCCCTCATCTCTCTCTTCCTTTCCACATAATGCACCTCTTACATCTCTTATTCATCGCGATCGTTTCTGCGCACGTGCAGAAGTTGTAGAATTTGCATATTACGTCTTCTTTTTCACATGCAATGGCACACGCTTTAATGCGAGATTAATATTGCTTTGATCGCTCGATGGATTTATGTCTTACCGAAATAGAATTTAATAGAAAAATTCAAGGTAGCTTCGCGAACGCCGCAAAACACAAATATAATGCAATGAGATGATGTTGTATTTGTATATATACAACAATACGATTGAACAAAATAATTAGCATATTAATAAACAAATATAAGCATTATATTTAAATTCTTTTACTCGTGACTCTTTGCAAAACATGAAAATTAAAGAAACGCTAGAATAGGAAGGAAATATTTTAGTTTATCCTGCGAATTTGCAGATAAAGCGATTGATAATAATTATTTGATTATTTGATAAATTATTCCTTTCCATTTTTATATTAAATTGATGAAATGAATTTAATGATTCATGAAATATGAAAGGATTTTTAGAACGCGTTATCACACATTAATTGTAATCAACAGTTTATTTAGTCATAATTTATCAGAGGATTTTTATACAATTTATCGCGAAAATATACATTCTCCCTATATTATAAATGATATAATTGACTAAATAATCAACAGATAGCAGCACACGAATCATTATCACTCAAAGGTATTCATTGCATAGATACACGACATATAAGCCACGGATCTCTTTAGAACCTAAAATCGATATCGATTTTGCATCCGTCAAACTTAAACTTTTTCGAATTAACACACAATTTTGTTGTAATTATATATTTTTTATTAGACTAAACTATTGTTTGATGAAAAATTATTCTTTTTCAAAATTAGAATAATATTTAAATTTTTTATAATACAAAATCCATATGTGTGCACATTTACGTAAAAAAGAAGAAGCATGCATAAATATAAAATTAAAATAATTAAATATATGATATATTGATTTCATAGATAAATGTAAAATTAAAGTTATTGATCCAATTTATTGATCCAAAAAGAAAAAGAAGTAAAATCGATTTGTTATGTTTTATGATATCTTACCTCGCTATACAGTTGCCGGTTGAAAGAACAGAACCGACCGGCGGTGATTTGTAATGGCGATCGAGCTCTACACATGATGAGTATTAACAATCTCGCTTCGCGCGCTGACATGTTGTACCAACTGCAGTTATAGGCTGCGTATCCCATTTTCGTGCTCTGGAATGTCAGATTCAAAAGATTCCAAAAGAAACATGAGTCGTAAAACGGCGAAATTAGAATATGGGTTGCAATAAAGCAATCAGAAGATGCATGAAACCTATAATGTATAAATCCCCGAAAATTCCACGTATTAATTTTCTTTATGATAAAAAATCAATTTTTTTTCACATAATATCACAAAAATAATGCATATTTTTCAAAAATCAATTAAATAATTATCCAGTGAGAAATGATCGGTTGAAAAGACGGAATCGATATTGATCGATCAACATCGATCAATGTCGATTCGACAACTTTTCAGTCATCATTTTTTACTAGATATATACTCTTTCATAATATTTTGATTAGTTTACAATCTTTCTAGATAATTATTTTTTTATACGGTTGAAAGAAATATATAATTATTATTATCTAAAATAATAATTATTATTTATTACATTATAAACATATTACATATACAGATAAATAAATTATTACATATATAGTGTGTAATAAAAAAAAATAAAAATATTACAAGATCACGTGTATTTTGGTCTCGCTTATTAACGTTCAAGGCGTCATGCAGATTGCCTTAACACGAAAGCGTATAGCGCATAGTTAATGACTATACATTGTTCTGAAGTACAATTGTCGTCGTAACGAAGCAAATGGAATCGCTTTCTAGTGTTTCAGTATTAGAGAATTTTAATGTTTAATTCATCTGTCACATGAAACATATTTTATTGCTTGATTGAGATAACAATAGTATTCATCGATACAAAACAGATTTCATACTGTTTTTGGAAATATAATCTAAAATATATATAATTTTAATAATACGATATTGAGATATATCAGAATATCGGAATTTATATCAATAAATTAATCAGCGAATTACTAGTATTCATATTTGTCTAAAAATTGAATCTTATTCTTGGAAATATGATCCAAGATGTATATAATTTCGATAATATGGTATTGATATATCAAAGTATCGAGATTTAAATCAATAAATCAATCAATAAATTATCAGTGTTTACATTTATCTGAAAATTGAATATTGTTCTGTGAAATATGATCTAAGATGTATGTAATTTCAATAATATGGTATTGATATATTAAAGAATCGAGATTTAAATCAATAAATCAATCAATAAATTATTAGTGTTTACATTTATCTGAAAATTGAATATTATTCTGTGAAATATGATCCAAGATGTATGCAATTTCGATAATATGGTATTGATATCAAAGTATCGAGATTTATAGATCAATAAATCAATCAATAAGTTATCAGTGTTCACATTTATCTGAAAATTGAATCTTGTTCTTGGAAATATGATCCAAGATGTATGCAATTTCGATAATATGGTATTGATATATCAAAGAATCGAGATTTATAGATCAATAAATCAATCAATAAGTTATCAGTGTTCACATTTATCTGAAAATTGAATCTTGTTCTTGGAAATATAATCCAAGATGTATGTAATTTCGACAATATAGTATTGATATATCAAAGTATCGAGATTTAAATCAATAAATCAATCAATAAGTTACGAGTATTCATATTTGTCAAAAAATTGAATTTTATTCTTGAAAATAACCGAAATATGTAGTTTCGATGATATGGTATTGATACATCAAAATATCGGGATTTACATCAATAAATTAATCAATAAGTTACCAATGTTTATTGTATTATTATTATTGTTTTTTTTATTTATGTTATTATTATTATGTTTATTGTATTACCTCAATGAGTAGTTTTTCGCCGATGTAACAGTACAGGTACAATTGTAGCAGTATGTAAATCACATAGGTCGATAGGAAAGCGAGTTTAAAGATAAATACTTGGTCTATTTTGCCCTTTGTTGCCTACAAAATAACGAATTATAACGACAGATCGTTTTGTCTTTTTCTTTTTTTAAATTTATCTTAAAAAAATTATATCCTCTTTTTGTGGCTCACCATAAACGCTTGCAAACACTGGACACAGAGTTGCATCGAACATCCCAACATTTGCAACAAAAGCATCATGTTAAAAGAGTCTTCAATCATTTCTGCAAATCTTATGGAAAACGTTACTATCGAGACAAGCGTCCTTTAATGAAATTATATTTTAACGTGCTTTTAACAATTCATATTTTCGTAATATTTTTAAAATCTCTTGAAATAGTTTAACATTTGTTCATCGTGCATTTGTTCTTAAGTAAAAAATATAACAAATAAAATTATCACAGCTGAAAATTTCAAATAATCTCTCGATATCTCTAAATAATCTTCTTTTGATTCTCCTGCATTGCCTTTCGCTTGGTCAATCTCACCTGTTGATATATATATGTTTCCTCACGATGTTTCCCAGCTTCGTCTGGAATTCTGCCTTTGTGTAGGCGTACAGATTTGTCAGTTCGTAACGTAGATTCGAAAGCTGGCCGCATATGTGGAGCACTAATGTTGCAATGAAAGTGTCCACCACCGTATAAGTAGTTGCTGCGTACATAGCGCCCGCGAATTGACCGAAAAGAGTCAACTCGTAACAAGGGCTGCTAGTCGCATTGTAAGGAAAATACGCGTGGAAGAACAGTTGGCGACCGGTTTGTCGGATCGCCGACAATCGAAACATGAAGTAGAACATTGCCACGGTGAGAACAAGCACGGTACTTCCTATCGACAGTTTTCTTGTGATGTTCGCTATGTCCAACAATGTCTTACGGTCTCATTTATTTACAGTCGTGCTCCAATCCTTTGTCATGTACAACACAAGCGTCCTCAGGGCTTTTACAGAATGTTGAAGAGATTAAAAATGTCAATCTTTCGTATTATAAAACTGATTCCACTGTGTGTCATTTTGACACAATTTCTCTACTTCAGTAATTTTATTAATTATATTATTTGTAAATTAATGGTTAAATTATTTTAGAGCTAAAAATGTGCAAAATATATTTCAGCTAAGTTTGAAGCATGTTCAATAAGTTATAATAGTTTAAACGAATCAGTATTCGCGAATTACTAGAACGAGTATATTTTATAAATATTTTCGTGACATTATATCTTAGAATATACTGCAAAAAGAAAACAAAATTAAAAGAAATTATTTATTACGAGCTGAAAAAATTGATTATATTTCGTCTTATTGGAGAATTTATAAAAATATTCCATCTTTTTGCAATCTTATTGTTTAAGTTAATGATCTAAGACTTAAATTATTATATAATGCGCATTATAATGATAAAAAAATTGAGATTAATATTTTTATCGTATGAAAATTGATATATTTACATGCACCGTTAAGCCAAAATATAATAGTCTTCAATAGCGAGATCGTTATCGTTATATTCCCCATAGACAAATTTTCTATCAGCAAATCAAAGTCGCTCCAGATGAACGGCAAATCGGCCGATTGTGGTCCACAGCAAAAGCAGAACATCATTAGAATAGGAATTAATGCTTTGTAACTCGAAGCTTGACTGCTTGTGAGACTTTTATGTTCTGGCCAAATTCCCATAAACATCATGATATAACGATTCCATCCATATGCGTACTCTGCCTTTTTTACACAAAGATAAAGCGAGAGGAAATTTTTTCTTTCTTCTTTCCGTAATGTGACATTTTATAAAACGCTTTTTTTCATTACATTTTGATGACGCATTATCGTTATAAAGAAAAAAAGTCACGTTAATTATAAATCAAGCAACTTTCATTTTAAATAAAGCAAAACTCGAGAATAAGAATGACAAGTAATTTAATAAATAATATTCTTCAAGATAAGTGCTATTCCCTCGAATAAATTTTAATAATTTCAAAATTAGAGAACACTAGCATTTTCATTTATTTTACAGAATTCTTAAGCAACTCAAATACTTTATAGAAAGATTTATGAAGTATTTAGAATCAAAAACATAGACAAATCTAAACCGACCTCAACCGACATCTCTTGAGGCTTACGCGACGACGACATCATAGTAACTGAAAGAATCCCATCTTTTGAAAGCGCATGCGAGTCTTGACGACGCATGCTCTTCGAGAATATTGTATCTACTATAGGAAGCAATATATTGTATCTACTATAGGAAGCTATGTATAAAATACAATTATCGATATATTTCAATTATTATCAAATCGGAAATTAAAATAGTACTATTAATATATAAACTTAAAATATTATTATTAATTATGTTATTATATATTTAAACTTTTTTCAATTTAATCTTTCTAATATACAAAAATTTTCTTATTTTACATGCTGCGTGTAAGTAAAGATGTTACTAAAAAAATATTCAAGTAATAATATATTTATTATTTTCGCATTAANTAAATAAATTTTAAGTTAGATTATTTATATAAAAAAAAAACACTTCCATTACTGACTTAAAAAAGTTATTCTGAATCCGATTAAATTAAATAAAACTACATATAGTGTAGTTTTATTTATATTTTTTGCGACTAGCAGAAATGGTTAAATTTAAATAAATAAAGTAACATATGTATTAATTAAGAGAACAAGCTATTCACTTGCAATGCGAAGGTTCCCTCTGTCGAAGAAGTTTGCAAGCGAATGAGGATGAAGAACATATATAAAGCTCTCATGGTCACTAAATATATTCTTTAACTATCGATTGCTGTTAAAAATAATATTAAATATATTTTTGACGTTATATTATTATTACTGCATAAATTAAGGGCTTTCAAGAATTGGAATGAAGGATCTCAATTATTACATATGTAAAGGATATATTTTAGCTGTAACACGTATTTTTATGAAAATTTATCTTTTTTACTTTGAAAAAATAATATTCACTTATTAAAAAAGCAACAGATATAAATATTTAGAAGTACGAATAAATATGTAATATAATAGAATAAAATAATATATTTTATCATTTATATTATAACACATTTTGTAAGAGAAATTTATGAGCGCGTGAAATTTTGCGGTAACTAATTTTATTAAGTAAAATGTTGTAAAGAACACGCCACTCTCTTTTTCTCATGCCACTCTCATTTGATAATGATTTAATAAAAACTTATTTAATAAATAAATAAAATCTTAATTAGCTTTTTAAAATTGTTTCACGATTCGTTTAATCGTCTTATCTTAAAATCTAAAAAGGATTCTTTGGAGCACACTTATAAAATATGATGCAAATAATTTGTTACATATTAAAAATGGAAGTTAAACACTGTATTTTAAGTGTCGCAAATTGATCTTGTATTACTTAATGAACTAGTCGTAAAACAATTATTATAATTTTAACAAATTTTAGTTATCATCAGTTATCATTTTCGATCGGTTACAGTAAGTAATACTGAGAGATAACCGAGTGAAGTTCTCACAATCTAAAATAAAATAATAAACATTCGATAGAGCAAAGCTTAATATAGTTACATAAACATAACATATACTTCATATGCAATTATGTAATATGTAATTATTATCAATCACAATATTTTCTCGATATTACAAATATTGCAAGTCAGATTGAAATACTTACGCTTTATTATTATCTTACCTTACTGAACATCTGTAAAGAAAATGTGCTGAATTTCCCAGCAGTTAAGCAAAGAGGCATTGTTGATTTGCGCATGATAAATAGAAGATTTCTCGCTTCCTTCCCTGATATATTAAACCAATTCGACTCGTATGCAGAGAATCCTATCTCAGTACTCTTAAATGTTATTAATTAATATTTAATAGAATGATACGTTTAGATTTATATAATTTTGAAGTGCGATTTTTTTACTATTGTTTTTCTATAATAAATATATTTTCTTCTCATTTTCCCGATCGATAGAAAACCAAAATAGATTATTTTTTTAGGTTGTCTTATTTTAATTAATTTAAGACAATAAAATTTAAAACTAATTTTAATTGCTTGATAAATTAGATATTATATTTAATATTTGTAATAAACATTTCATTCTACTATGTTTTATGAGGAAATGAGAAAGTATAATGTTTAAATTACGCTGTGCGCGATATATTTATGTATCTTACTTGAACGAGCAGCATTTCACCAACGTAACAATAAATATATAAATGAGTTAGGATAAACGTTACAAAACTGATTAGAAAAATTAATTGAAAGGTCGGCGATCCATTTTCTTCTTCCTTTATTAATATCTAAAAATCAATTTTTAGTTTTTATTATTCACATTCTTATATTATGTGAATTTATTGGAAAGATTTACGCGCATTTTGATACAAGTAAATTGAATGATTATAGTAAATTGAATAGGATGAAATTAAATACCAAAACAATAGATAGAATATGGTTTTCCGTATCACCGCATACTCACCCTAAAAACCTGGAACCCTTGAAAGCACAATTGAAAAGTACAAGAGAGTATCTGTATTAACAACACCATATTAAAGGAATCTTCGATAGTCTTTGCAAACCTTGACATATAAATTGGTACTTTTAATTAAGCAATTATTTGTTGAATTATGATACATATACAAATATATATGGGATTTTGTTAATTATATTTGGATAAATAATTTTAAACAAATCTTTTTTCGTATGACAAACTATTAGATATCCTTTTTTCACAAAATGTTTTTTATTTGAACAAAATGGCATGATAGATTTTCTAGATTTTAACAAGTTGAGCTTGGAAATTTATTATATGTATATAATTTTACATGACAGCGAAAACAGATTCTTGAAAAATTTATTAATGATTTGAAATAATTGCATTTGAATATTTTTGAAATATTGAATTATTTTAATATTTAATAATTATCTATTGCAATGACGCAACTGTCTTTACTGATAAATGAATTTATTTTACACACGAGGTAATCCTGTGCTCTTTAGAATACAAAATGGATAAAAGTGACTTAATGAAAACGTTTGTTTCTACAAATTATACGAACCAGTTTAAATGTTCATGTCTCCTTACGATTTGCTTTAGTTCACTCTTGAATTTCTCGGACGTTTTTGCTATACTCGGATCGTTAGCGAGGTTCTTGAGCCTTCCACGCAAGTTTTGGAATTGGCCGCAGGTGTGGAGTATTAGCATGGAGATGAAACTGTCGCTACCGGTGTAAGAAACCGTCGCGCTATAAGCCGATAGAATCTGGCACACACAAATTAGTTCAAAAATGGGGCTACGAGTTACGTCAAAGGGAAAATAGGCCGTATAAAGCATAGGACGAGCTGGATCACTACGTGAAAACCTCATGATCATGGAGATCCTTAGAACAATATAAATGGTCACCATGGTTTGCGTCAGTATTGTACACCAGATGGATATTTTCCTCACAACTTTGGCGTTCTTCAGCATAATTGTTCTTTCTTCTGACGTCTTTGGCATATACCAATCCTGGTAGAAATAGTTGACCAATGGCTTCAAAACTTTGGACAAATATTGCACTTTTGGATTTCTTATGGAAAATTCAAGCAGAATCGATTTTAATTTATTTATCACTAAATATTACTTGAATATCACTGACAATTCGGTGATTAGAACGTCTCTATTGAAACGAAAGTGTTTTATGAAATAACTACAAAAAATAATCAAAAATATAAGAAGATAAGAAGAAAAATGATTTATCATTATATCACTGTTTCATAAAAATAAAAGATAAATGAGTAATATTAAAATCGAGTCTTTAAAATATAAAATTTATAAGAGATATTCTCGCTGTTCCAATATTCTTCATACTTTATACCTTTTCTTTGACGCCAGATGGTGAATGCTTTCATGAAAGAATTTGCGACCGGGATATTGGCGGTCGCCAGGTTTTCGGTCATCATATCCACGTTACCCCAAATAAATATTAGATTCGCCGATTGTGGTATACACATAAAGCCCAGCATAAAGAAACTGGCTATCATAAAACGACAACGGGAGAGTCCGCTCTTTTGTTTAGGATTTTGTAGCGGATCGGGCCAGATGCCGACAAGGCTCAAATTGAATCGATTCCATCCAATCGCGAAATTCAAGTCTATGCAAATCGAATTTTGCGTCAAAAGTCAATGAAAGAAGGAATTAATTCGATCAATATTCGATGTTGCCAATGTATTACGTGAGAAATTACGTGAGAAGGTATTAATGCGATTTATAAAATAATTTTGTTTTCAAAGTTTATAATTATAAAATGGGACACACATGTGTGTTTCTTAATTATGTTAAACACTCGGTAACTTGCAGCACACCATATTTCGCAAATTACGCTATAACATTTTTTGAACAACTTTGGACTTTCTTCTCTTGGCTTCTCTAACATTACAAATTTAGATATGAGTATCTTTCGATGACAATTTTGTTATCTAAAAAAAAAAGAATGACAATTCACACGAGTGCATGGCGTCTATCCGCGTACCTCGATCAGCATCCATCGATACTTAACGGATGTCGACGATACAACGACTGAAATATTTTTGCGGTCGACTTTTTTCCATCCCTTCCCTCAGGATCACGCATGCTCCGACGCGGAAAGTGATCTACCCTCCGTACAAAAGAAGTCTAAAGTCAAGCCAGAGAAAGTTGCTACTTCGAACACTATCGAACACTAGACAACATTTTCAAATCAATTTTTTCGTCAAAAATTTATTGTAGTTTGTTGAAAAAAATATATAAGTTTTAGTTAACATGAACTGTTGGCGTGTTTGATAAGCAAGAATTATTATTTAATTGTTTACTAGAGGTACGTATTATTATTGCAATACAATGAAATTGATCATTTTTATTCTCTAAATATTTAATTTAAAAATGTTGATAGTTTTTATGATTAATTGCTATACGGAGGCAAGTAAATAATTCTACTGATACTCGATTAATAATTTGACATGCTTCACAAAAATGTGTATTTTTCGAAAGTGATGTTACAGGCAGTGTACATAAACCTGTTTATTCCATTATTTAAATATCATAGTCAGTTATATGAAATTAATTCGTTATCATTNTTCCAGTATTATTTTCTCTAATCTCTCATTGTTAGCAACGCAGATAAATATCCCATTGACGTTTTCAGAGCCTAAAATACAAAATGCAGATAAAATGCAGTTTTACATAATCATGATGAGCATAACTATAACATACATAACATAAAATATATATACAATTAAAAAAAATATATAGATATA
>JAJVSH010000061.1:194822-208163 GCA_021460005.1 Tetramorium alpestre | reverse complement strand
AAAAAAAAATTAACTTAGAATTTCTATTGTGAATCTACTACAATTTGTGATTCAATTTCACATGTTTTTATCGGTCATTTTCCTTCTTTTTGTCATTTTTGTTTATTTTTAAATCTAATATTTTCAAATTTTCTATTGCTGCTTAAAAGCAAGATATATTTAAAGAATTAACTAACAAATATTTTTATATAATTATGTCGTATACATTTTTTTTATATGATATGAAAGAGGGAGAGTAAGATTTTATTTTTAAATTTATATAGAAAATAGTCTATTATTAAAGAATGCTTAAATATTTCGTATTATCAAGCAATGGTTCGGAAATTCTACCTGATGAGATGCTCGTGTCGTATTGCGATTGTAGCTAAACCTTTCCTAAATCTCGACGACGATATAGATTTGCTGGCTAATTCGTTGACCAAATTGTTAAGTGTCGTCCGTAGATTTATCAATTGCGCGCACACATGCAACACGAGTATCGAGACAAAGCTGTCCACGGTATAGTTAACGAGAACTGAATATGTGCCGCCGGAAAGTTGAATAAAATAAGTGATTTCGTAAGTCGGACTCTTTTGGATAGTTTCGAACCGATAGACAAGATTTCGTCGAGGTTGATGTATATTTTTAAAGAACCTCAGTAGATGGAAAGAAAGGTAAAATATAATGGTGCCCACTGCGGCCGCGCAACATCTAAAGGATAAACTTCTGCCACGTCTTGCAATCCTCAACATAGTATTTCGTTCATCGAAGTTGCTCGTCGAGGTCCAATCGTATATGATTGATGCCATTAGCGGCCGAAGGGCTTTCCAGTTCAATACAATGTTTCAATCCGAATGTAAATTACCAAAACAAGCAAATTTTTTTTTTTATAAAAAGACTATTGAATAATTTTGTGCTTAAATAAGGGAGATATAACTTTGATATTTTATATCATGGACGATAAAATTAAATGTATGTGATAGTTGTATTGTCGCGAAAAGAACTTACTTTCGCCGTAATACCAAGTAACGATCAATTTGCACGCTGCCAACAAACTAAAATTTGCAGAGGCAAAATTTTCCACCATTCGAGACACGTCACCCCAAGCACGGATCACATTCATCATTTGGGGCGTGGTTACGTACATGATCACAGTACACGTAACAATAATAAATCTTATGTTTGGCCGACGAAATTCACGTAAAGGGATTTCAGGATCGGGCCATATGCCAAATATCCATAGCCATTGGCGACTCAGAGCAAACAAGTAATTTATATCTAATAATATCAAATTTTTTAAAATATTAATAAACATAATTTTGTTGTCGCGTTAATTTTATATGACTATGAATTTTATAGACAATCGTTTAAACTTCAAATCCTCTCTCCTCTTTACGAGATTTCTTTGTGCAAAACTTTATATTATTATTGCGATAAAAAGTTATTGCTTTAATTATCCCTTTGAATTTCAAAAAGCTACTTTCAACAAATTTTTTATATTAAAGAAAAACAAAAATTTGTATACAACTAGCCGTTTGTTTTATGCACTATATTAAGAAAAAATTAAGAAAATATTAAGAAGTAAATATAACTATTGATAATAACATTATCTTACATAAAACAAATTTTTTTTATTTGATAAGATGAAAAACTTTTCATCAACTTGTTTCATTCAAATAGTAATTTATTAATATTTACTAGTAATTTAGTAATAATTAGTTTCTCTGAAAGTTTTATAAAATTCTAATCAGAATAAAAAGTTTTAATCAGTGCACATATGATCAAAAATTTGACTTTTGTACGCGGTATTATATTACATATCTATAATGTAAATATATTTTTAATAGAATATCACACTGCAAACATTTTTGCTTTCCTTTCAAAATATATTCTACCTTTGTTAACATTCATTGATGTTCACGGCGCGAAAATTATCGTTTGACTGAATCGTTGTTCGCGATTGTACCAAACCATTGTGATTTTGCGCTTGCTCAGTACATAAAGGATTCAACCCCTACCATCTGTGAACATCTTCATAAACCTTTTTGTGTATAACAATCGATAGTAATACGTGCAATTACATTACTGATAATATTTGAATATTATAAATGTTGTTTTCTTTTTTCGATATAATTTTCTTAATTAAAACATTAAGTTATGATACTATCAAATATTGAAAATAATTCATTTTACGATATTTGCACAAAAATGTGTATTTGTTCAACAAAAATTAATAATTATACATAACATTTAATACATTATATTCTAGCGTAATTTCGTATAAGTTGTTCATGTAAGTCTCGATGATTATATATTGCTATCATTTTGATATAAGAAAGAGTTATTATTAAATTGTTTAATATAGAGAAGTCAGTATTATTGCCTCAATGTTTAATTTCAGAATATTGCTGAATAGAAGGAAATAAATAGTTTGATTATTAATCGCTATACTAGTTCGACTTGCTGCACAAAAATATGTATTTTTCTAATTCAAAAGTGTTACAAGCAAAACATATAAATCTATTTATTCAATTATTTAAAAATCAGTATCGTAGTCAGTTATAAGAAATCTATTTATCATCTTCCCACAATATTTTTTTTTCTAATCTCTCATTGTTAGAAGTGCAGATAAGTATCCGATTGACGTTTTAAGAGTCTAAATGAGAGTATAAAATATAAATAAAAAATTTGTATAATCACGTGATGGATGCCACAAAAAATATTTTTATCTTAAAGTATTACACAACATTTGCCATTAGAAACACTTTGTACAATATATATTCTATATGTATTCTATGTGTGTATATACATATAGAATATATATAGAAATGAAATAGAAAAATAGAAAACAATATCCAATATTATAATATATATTATAATAAAAATTATAATTTTGTAATTATTAATATTTTTAATAATTACAAAAAGGTATTCTTATATAAATATGCATACGAACATACACAAAAGTTACATATAGAGAAAACAATATATATATATTTTTTTTATAGAAATATCTTACCGTTCCGAACATTTCTAATGAAAAGATTCCGAATTTTCCAGCTGTTAATCTAAGAGGAATCATAGATCGATATACAATGAACATTAAATTTCTTGCGTCTTTCGCTGATAGATCGTACCATTTACAGTCATACACGCCATACGCCATATTGGTGCTCTGAAAATTATGTTTTTTTTGCATAGGTTTCATTAATATATACAATTGTTTTACCTCCGTTATAAGTTTTTCAGCCGAGTAGCAATATGTATATAAGTGCGTCAACATACAACTGATGTAAAACGTGAGAAATATCATTCTGGCGATAGGCATTTTCAAATTATCTGATATTATCTGGAAATAATATATTTCAATCGTTACATATAATAAAATAATGCACTGTGCAAATCTAACGCAATATATTGTGTCACACAGTAAAAAAGTACTTGTAAATTTTATATTTATTTAATTCTATCGCTTTATAAAATACACAAATGGATATATATATGTATATCTTTTTGTGTATTTTATAAAGCGATAGAATTAAATAAATATAAAATTTACAATATATATACATATATGTAAGTAATCACACGTACCGTGTAAATTTGAAAAGTTAGAGAACACATCTGAAAAGTAGTGAGTAACACGTTTACAAATAAGACTGTGCTGTAACAATTGTCGATCGTCTTTGCATTCCTTGAAAATTCCTATATTATTTATCTTGTTATATGTTAACAAAATATTTCTTGAATCTTAATATTACACAAATATTACAAAAGTTTTAATTTGGAATGTCTATCTTGAATTTATATAATTTATTTTGTTTTAATTTCACATTTCTTTTCATGTTTATATTTAGGTTTCATGATCTCAAATTTTTTTCCGTTGCTTAAAATATGATACGGTTTTAAAAGAAAAAAGAATATATAAATTAACAAATATTTTTATATAATTATTTTATATAAACATCCTATATATATAAAACATATGTCTTTTTCTGACATAAAAGAAGTATTGAGCTTTATTTAAATTCTTTAAAAATTATTTACTCGCTAAAAATATTTATAATTATATAACATTATATAATATTATACAAGTAATGTAACTAGAAATTTTCAGTCGTACCCGATGAGATGCTCATGTCGTACTACGATCGCTGCCAAACCTTCCTTAAATTTTAAGGAAGATATAGATTTGTTCGCTAATTCCTTGACTAGATTATTAAGTATCATTCGCAGGTTTATCAGCTGCGCGCACACGTGCAGCACGAGTATCGAGACGAAAGTGTCGATTGTATAGTTAGCAAGGACTGTGTATGCGCCACCGGAAATTTGAATAAAATATATAATTTCATAAGTCGGACTTTTTTGGATGTTGTCTATCCGATAGGCGAGATTCCGATGGGGCTGGTGTATATTTTTAAAAAATTTCGGCAGATAAAAACAAAGTGAAAATATAATCAAACCCGTCGAGGCTATCCAACATCTAAGAGATAAGTTTCTGCCACGTCTCGCGATTTTCAACATGGTATTTCGTTCCCAATTGCTCGTCGAAGTCATCCAATCGGTCATAATTGATGCTATCAGTAGCCGAAGTGCTGCCAGTTTGAACACAATATATCAATTCGATAATAAATTACCAAAGCGAGTAAATTTCTTTACAAAAAGATGATCGTAAATGGGTATTTTTACTTAAATAAGGGGGACATAATTCCGCCATAATTCATATTATGGGCGGTAAAAATTAATTTATCCGATTTATATTGTTACAAGAAGTGAACTTACTTTTGCCATTATACCAGGTAATGAGCAATTTACACACTGCTAACAAGCTGTAATTCGCGGCAGCAAAAGTTTCCATCATTCGAGTCACGTCACCCCAAGCACGAAACACATTTATCATTTGAGGCGTGGATACGTACATGCTTACAGTACACGTAACAATAATAAATCGTATACTTGGTCGACGAAAATCACTCAAAGGTACACGTGGATCGGGCCATATGCCAAATGCTCTTAACACATGACGTGTCATGGTAAACATATAATTCAAATCTATAACATAAAATTTTTCAAAGAAATATTATTGCTTAATTTTGAACAAAACTGTTATTTCCTGTATCTCTTTTTCTCATTTGTGAAGCAACTGTCTATTAGTAAATGCAGAAGTTATTTAATTTTTTATTTCTCGTTGTAGCACTCATAGAAGAATTCATTTCATTTATATTATTTCTTATATAATTTGTTTTAGATTGTTATAAAATATAACTAACACTTTTTAGACTTCTACATAGCAATGAATATTATGGCGATAAATAATGAATAAAATGAAAAATAATTTTATTAAAACAAATCAAAAATATTTTTAGCAATAACGGTTCTTTAATATATCGCACTATTTTTTTTATATGCACTGTCGTTTAAGCTCTCTTTATAAGATCTCTTCTTGCAAAATTTTGTGCTATTATTCCGCACCACAGAAAGTTGTTGCTGTAATTATCCCTTGGTTTTCGAGTTGTTAAAGCTTTGGAGAATTTCCCTCCAATATCAACTCTTTCACTGGAAATAAAGAACGATTTGTGCACAACTACCGTACATTTCACCATGTCTAACTTTGCCATTCAAAAACACCGTAAATCTATCGTCGAAAACGAAATGTTTTCTTTTTTGCAAGTATAAAAAGTTTTATTTCTATTTTTGCGAGCAAACTTTCGTGGGCTATCAAAGTTCTAAACTTCTATGAGAGATCTATAGATTCCTTGCAAAAAATTAGAATTATTTTTTTGCAAATTTTTGTAATACTATACTAAAACAATTGAAATATTTATTAATTATTTTTTCTTTTATTTAATAAACAACCGTTTTGAAAATGCTATTATATATTTGCTATTGTTTAATTCCTTACTAATTATATCAATATATATGTTTAATAAATAATATATTTGATGACAGACACTACAAACACTGTAGTTATTTCAAAAATAAAATATTTTTTAATATTAATAAGATAAATTTAAATAAAACCTATATAAATAAAGCGCGATATGATTAAAATAAAATTAGAAAAATATTGAGAATTGGCCACAATTATTGATGACAACGCGTTTCTATGTAATTATATTTTTAACAGCATATCACATTGCAGACAATTTTTACTATTTTATTTCGAGGTATATTCTACCTTCATTCATAGTCGTTGATGTTCACAGCGCAAAAATTATACTTTGACTGAATCGCTCTTCGCGATTATACTAAACTGCTGTGATGATATTGCGCTTGCCCAGTATACAAAGGATTCGACCGCTACCAGCTGTAACTAGTTGTATAAACTCTTGTACAGAAAAATCGATAATAACACGAATAAAATATGATTAATATACGTATTATTGAATTGAATATTGTAAAAGATTTAAATATTGTTTTTTTCTTTAATACAGCATTATCTTATTAATTAAAAAATTATGCCATGATGAGTCAAAAGATGATAAATAGATAACTTGTTTTCTTGCACAAACATATATTATCTAGCAAAAATTATGTTATAGGTAATATATATATAAATCTATTAACAGAGTATATAGATAAATAGTAATTAAGTACATATAATTAATTTAGTATTATTCCAGCACTATATTCTTTAATCCATCATTGTCAGCAACGCAGATAGATATCCCATTGACGTTTTCACCGTCTACGTAGAATAAACATGAAATATAATTCTTTTTGTGTAGGGTATAATAATAATGAGGATACTATTCTTCTACACACTTTGTATATATAATATATTATATTTAAGAAGCATAATATTCATACAGCATACAGAGAGTGACAAAACAAGTCTTATAAATTCTTGGAATCTCTCTCCAGACTTGTCTTCCAGCGTGTTCTTGCCATATCTTTCACTTATGTCTGTCATAGTTCTAAATAGTTCATTGGCGCTGCATCTGGAAATTCTGAAATTCACTTTAGAACCACTTTACATTTTGCTCCGCATAAACTTAAAACTCGTCATCGACTTTTCTACTTTTCCTTAGTGCCAAAAGAACTTGCCGCCAGATTCGATCATGTTTCTTAATACATGTGATGATACAGCGTATGATTTTTCGCGGAACTAGTTTTATTTTAATGGTTGAAAAGTACCCTCTTTAGTTAGTGTGATTCAATAAGAATATTTTTATCTTTAATATAGAGTATAAAAATTATTCAAAAAACTCGACAAATAAAAATTTTATTAGAAATGAAAAAAAATTTATAATCGTGTTTTGTCTCTCTCTCTCTCTCTCTCTCTCTGTAGGCCAAAAATAAAATTCTTTTGTTACGCAAAAATAAAAAGCTTTTTTTTTAATATCTTACTGTTCCAAACATTTCTAACGAAAAAGTTCCAAATTTCCCAGCCGTCAATTTAAGCGGAATTGTAGATCGATATACCATAAACATTAAATTCTTTGCGTCTTTCGATGATATCTCGTACCATTTGCATTCATACACGCCATACGCCATACTGGTACTCTGAAAATTACATTTTTGTTTTGCATAAAGAAATCGCGTTTGATGTACATAAGTACTTTACCTCTGTTAAAAGTCTTTCAGCTGAGTAACAATAAATATACAAATGTGTCAGTACAAGAGTGACGTAAAATGAAAGGAAAGCCACTTTCATAACAGGCACGTTCATATGACTTGTTACTATCTGCAAACAATATTTATCTATTTCTAAAAAAAATCCAATAATTTTTTATTTCAATCAATTGCATCGTAGATTTTAATTTTATGTATGTCAGCTTTGTTGGAAAAGATACTATCATTAAATTTAAAAATTTAAACATTTAAAATATTAAACTTTTCTGTTGCGTAAACTACGCAGAAAATAAAACGAATATTTGCAATACAACGAATTTCACTTACCGTGAAAACTTGAAAGCTTTCAAAACAGAGTTGAAAAGTAGCGGCTAACATGTGTACAAATAACACTGCACTATAGCAGTTGTCAACTGCCTTTGCGTTCCTTGAAAATTCATATATTTTATACACATTAACAACTAATTGTGATTAAGTATATCGATATCTTAAAATAAAAAAATCTTAAAAAAAGATTTAACTTTTAGAATTCCAATTTTTGCAATACAAACTTGTATCTCAATTTCTTATTTTCATATTTAAGTTTGACAAGTTTTAAATTTTAACAAATATCCTTTTAAAATTTAAAAAATATGCCTTTATAGAATCATGTTATATTTCATACAAAAATATCTTAATGAATAAACTTTTTGTTTTGGAACAATGTAGGTATGTCCTTTCTCATAAACATGAAAAAGAGAAGGATGTAACATTGAATTTTATTTAAAAACATCAGAAATATAAATTTATGTAATAGTATCTTATAAATAAATTGCTGTAAATATTTATAGAATGTTTTGCGTTAAATTATTTGGCTTGAAATTTATATCGGCATACCTGATAAGATGTTCGTGACGCATAGTAATCGCGGCTAATCCTTTTTTAAAATTCAAAGACGATATAGATCCTTTAGCTAGTTCGTCGACCAGATTGTTGAGTGTTGTCCGTAGATTTATCAACTGTGCACATATATGCAACAAAAGTATCGAGACGAAACTGTCGACGGTACAGTTGATGAGGGCAGAGTACATACCGCCAGAAAGTTGAATAAAATAAGTAATTTCGTAATTTGGACTCTTTTGACTGTTATAAGGATAATTAAACCGATACATGAGGGTTCGTTGAGGTAGATGCACATTTCGATAGAACTTTAGGATACTGAGAGATACGTAAAATATGACGGTGCACGATGAGGCCACGTAACATCTAAACGATAAGGATCTACCACGTCTCGCGATATTCAACATTGTATTTCGATCTCGGTTATCCTTCGAAGTCATCCAATCGGTCATAACTGATGTCATCAGCGTTCGAAGCGCTTTCGAATTAAATATGATATATCAGTATGAATGATACGCATGAATAAGACCATTTTTATATAAATACAATATTGATCTTAAAACTGAACAATGAATCTTTACATTTATATTTCTTCCGATAAATATATCGATAGAATAACTTATTTTCCGAATGATAACTTACTTTCACCGTGGTACCAAGTACCGATTAATTTGCACAGTGCCATCAAACTGAAGTTCGCGGACGCGACGTATTCCACCATACGAGACACATTTCCCCAGGCAAGAATCATATTCGTCATTTGTGGCACAATCACATAAAGGAACAGTATACAGACAACGATTATGAATCGTATGCTTGGTCGGTGGAAATCACTCAAAGGCACAAATGGATCGGGCCATACGCCTAATATCCGTAAACATTGACGACTTAGAGCAAAGGCGTAATTTAAATCTAATCATAAAATTAAATTTTATAAGGAACAGTTCTGTTTGTTGCTAATAATTAATATATAAATAATAATTGCAGAAAATAGATAAATAATACAAGTAAAAAATAACGTAAGTTATTTAAAAAAAAAAACTAAAAACTTGAAGCACTCTTGACAACATTTATTCTATAAAAGATTTTTCTTGCAATGCATGATTTTATTATTTTGACGAGAAAAATTACTGTTTTGATCGTATTTTGTCTTTCTAAGAGTTGGTTCCCGACAAATTCTTTGTCTATAACGGAGAGAAATAAAAAAGGATTAATACACACATCAGCAGAATTAATCATTCAATTTATGCACCGTGTCTACCACACAAAAACACTTTAGAACAATCTATACGTTGAGAAAAGAAACTTTTTCTAGCATAAAAAGTTTCATATCTGTTCTCAGAAACTTCCGTGGAATACACAGTTCCAAACTTTTACAACAGATGTATAGACGTCTGGCAAAAAATTCTTGTGGATTTTTTCGACAAATTGTTAAAAAGCGAATTATTCTCTTTATTTTTGAATTAGTCCCTCTTTATCTTTATTTTGTGAGTAAAAGTTAGTGATATAAATTAAATTATTATATATATTGTATATATTTATAATATAGAACGTCACTTTCCTAATAACACATGTTTTTTATACGTTTTCTAATTCTAAACACATAATTAAATATGTTTAGGAAATATGTAAAATGAATATGAACCATGTAATATGCTACACGCGTATCATTAAAATTTATTACAAACGTATTATTCAATGAAAAATAGGGTATAAAGTCACATTAAGACAAGAAATATTTTTGTAATGCTAAAGAAATAAAAATAAATTATAATATAAAACCATATGATTAAAGTTAAAATATTAAAATTTAAATAAATCAATAAAATTAAAAAAATATTGTTATTTTTATCAAAATGAATAATATTTTACATGAAAGAAATTATTTAATAACTTAAGGTTTTTATTAATTTGTTACTTTAGGAATAATGTTGAATAATTTTGGTATAATTAATTTTATAGAAAATTTTATAGAATTTTAATCAAGACAAAAAGTTCTATTTGTCACATATGATCGAAAATATAATTTTTATATTATATTATTATTCACACGACGAGTTTATTTATTATTTTTAGTTAAACGTGATGCGAACTTTTCCGGAATATATTCTACCTTTTTTGACGTTCATTGCAGCTCACTGAGCGAAAATTATCGTGTAACTGAATGGCTCTCCGTGATTATACCAATTCTGATTTTGCGCTTGCTCAGTACACGAAAGATGATAGCGAACCACTACCATCTGTGAGTACTTTTCTCAACCCTTTCGAATAACAATCAATAGTAACACAATGGTATGTAATCACTATACGCTAAATACCGTGAATGCAGCGCTCGGTTTTCGGCTATAAGCAAATTGCTTGGCCCATTCGTTTACTGACATTGACCATGCTTAAGTTCCAGCCGTTGTTCGAAATCTTCAAAGAGATGTCACTGAAGTAAGAATGAATTAGATTCAAAAATCACACATATATGTCATAGAAAATATTGGTTATTTGTTATAAGGACAGAACTAAATATATTCGCTTGACGGCATTTGTGTTTCTGAATTAGTAATATTTAGTAAAATTTCGACCGGTTTTTGATCTCTCAACGAGTCGAAATAAATTATGTTTCACGCACATGACATATATTTTTGAACGAAAGGATCGAAAATGAAATGGAATGAAGTGACACGCAAAAATATTCACCAAAAGATAAATAGGAAGTATATTATTCACAATTTGGTCAATTTTCGGAAATTGCTGAAAACGCAACTCACTTAATGCCGAGAACTTCTATCTTAATTTTATTGTCTATATGTATAGCTGGCTGATAAAATTAATCGATTTAATTATCTAAATTATAAATATAAGTTCATATTAAATAAATTAAATAAATCGCCTCGGCAAATATGCACAGTTTCACTGTTAATTCAACATATTTGACGAAAATATTTATTTGCAGAAATGTCCATCCGTTGTCAAAAACAATGTATATACCCCTATTAACTTACTATTCACCGATTTGACAAACACACTATGGTTACTTTAAAAATTAACTGTTTTAATGTTGATAAAATAAGAACTAAATAAAACGTAGGTAGGTATAGGTAAGGTAGTAGGTAAACATAGATGCAACATGATTTAAATGAAATTAAGAAAATATTAAATACTAGTCACACGCAATTATCAATGATAATGTTTGTATGTGATTATATTTTTAACACTCAGTCACAGTACATGAATTTTTTACTATTTTATTTCAAGATATATTCTACCTTCGTTCATAGTCGTTGATGTTCACAGCACAAAAATTATATTTTAACTGAAACGCTTTTCGCGGTTACACTAAACCGCTTATTTTGCGCTTGCTCAGTACACAAAGGATCCGATCGCTCTCTGTGAATAATTCTATAAACTTTCAAATAGAACAATCAATAATAACACGAGTAAACTGTATTACTGTAATTACTATTATTGAATTGAACATTGAATATTGCTTTTTTTTTTAATTCAACGTTCTGTTGTTAATTAAAAAAATTAAGATGTGATATCAAAGGATGATAAATAAATAATTTGTTTTGTTACACAAAACATACATTTATATTCAAAAAAATTATATTATACATAATAAAACCCTATTAACAGAGAGTGTACTTATAGAAAAAGAATAGTTATTAAGTACACGCAATTAATTTAATATTATTTTAACACTATATTCTTTAATCCGACAGTGTCAGCAATACAGACAGATATCCCATTGATGTTTTCACCATCTATGTGGAATAAAAATGAAATATAATTCCCAATTATTTTCACATAGCTTACAATAATAATGAGGATACTATTCTTTTATACACTTCGTATATATAATGTATTATATTTAAGAAGCATAATATTCAGCATACAGAGAGTGACAAAACAAGTCTTATAATATAAATTCTTGGAATCTCTCTCCAGACTTGTCTTATAGCGTGTTCTTGCCATATCTTTCACTTATGTCTCACTGTTCGAAATAATCCATCGGGGTTGCATCTGGAGATTCTAAAATTTACTTTAGAAACACTCTTCAGTTTACACCGCTTAAACTTAAAAGTTGACACTGATTTTTCCGTCTCTCTGTAGTGCCAAGAGCTATCAAATTAGACCTTGTTTCTTGATACATACGATGATCATACATCTTCTACGTAATAATACATAGCACCTTCTACGAAATTATGTCGAAACAGTTTTATTTTAAAATTTAAAAAGCATTTGGTTGTAAAAGTACTCTCTTTCAGTTAGTATGATTCAATAAGAATATTTTTATCTTTAATATAAAGTATAAGAATTAATTAAAAACACGAAAAATAAAAATCTTATTAAAAATGAAATATGTTCATGACTTTGTTTTGTCTTTCTCTCTGTAGGCCAAAAATAAAATTCTTTTGTTACGCAAAAATAGAACAATTTTTTTAAACATCTTACTGTTCCAAACATTTCTATCGAAAATGTTCCAAATTTTCCAGCCGTCAATCTAAGCGGAATTGTAGATTGATATACCATAAACATTAAATTCTTCGCGTCTTTCGATGATATCTGATACCACTTGCATTCATACACGCCATACGCCATACTGGTGCTCTGAAAATTACATTTCAGTTTCGCACAAAGAAATCGCATTTGATAAATAAGTACTATACCTCCGTTAAAAGTCTCTCAGCTGAGTAACAATAAATATACAAGTGTGTCAATACAACAGTAAGGTATAACAAGAGGAAAACTATTTTGAGAATAGGGATGCCCAAATGACTTGTTACTATCTGTAAATAATATTTATCTATTTCTAGTTAAACAATTGTTTATAATATTCAAGTGTATCATCAAATTTTTATCTATATATATATCTCAGCAATATACACACACACACATATACATACATACATACAT
>JAJVSH010000061.1:101292-185181 GCA_021460005.1 Tetramorium alpestre | reverse complement strand
GCAACATTTTCATTCCAAAATTCCAAGATATTAATTAAGAAGCATAACGTTGAAAAAAAAAAACGGTTAACACGAATCTCTCAAGAACCAGTAGCCTGAAATAAAAAAAAAATTTTTCTTAAAGTTCATTTGCGTGGCTATCGCGTAAACTAGAATTATTAAAAAATATTGAAAATTCGCAAGTTGACACGTGTTTTTAGAAAAAGATGTAAAAAATTTTTGCCAATTTTTTCTAAAACTACGTGTCAACTTGCGAATTTTCAATATTTTTCAATAATTCTAGTTTAGGTGATAGCCACGCAAATAAACTGTAAGAAAAAATTTTGTTTTTTTATTTCAGACTATTGGTTCTTGAGATATCGTGTAAACCGTTTTTTTTTCTAACGTTATACTTCTTAATTAATATCTTGAAATTTTGGAATGAAAATATTGCTGTAAAAATTTTTTTCATATCTTGACATATGTATTAATAAATGTGTAAAAAATTAGAATCGTATGTTTTATAATTTTTTTTTTTAATTTCTTATTTTTAGTGCCTTTACATGAGAATGTATCCTTAAGTAAACTAATTAACGTAAGAACATATTTCTTGTTGATTGGTTTGTTGTTAAACGCAGTTTAGAAGTTCATGTATTGTTAATTATTGTATAAGATTTTTTTATAAGATAATTGTTTCCTAACGGGAACGTTGAGACAAGAGTAGTTTCTGCACTCTGTATCCGAGAAGGAGGAGTTAATTAGTTGTGTTCAGGTTGCGAATGAAATGTCAAGATTAAAATTCTTTTCGGCAGAAGTGAACCGGAATTAAAAATGCCAACTTGCAAGAGAAGAGTCGATGATGGAATTTGAGAACTAGAGACATGTTTAAAGGAAGACATTGCCGGGTCTCGCTTGTGGGCACAGGAAGCTGGAACAGTCATGTCTCCTGACAGCGTCCATGACCTCTTCGAAGTGACTGGACACCTGTACAGCTGCTCCAGGTTGGATTCTGTAAGTACGCACAAACGATCAATAGTGTAGGATAGTGAACCATTAGAAAGTCGGAGACACACTTCGACAAATGACCGACACCGGAGTTAATTACTAATTAGGTGTGCACTAGATTGCGAATCTTTTAATCTTCTCATCGTGTTCTCCATTAACGATCGCTCGCTCTAATTAACTCGCTTTCTTTAGGGCGCACCGACTCTAGATATACATATAAGCTAATTTAAAAATATCTGGACTTTCATGCTAGAGTAAATTAGCGAATAATTAACTATTTATTAATTACAATGCATTATAATTATGTGGAGGGTAAAATTTCGTTGTGCTCCGGAATATAAAAGTGACGAAACGTTCGTCTTCAACTAAGTGAAGAGAAAGAAAGCTTTTTTGGTAAAATTTTATTTCAATATTTACGTTAATTTAATATTTATCGATTAATTGAATGCACGAAATTGAGAGGGAAAGACTCGTTTTAAAGAACTTTTAAAATTTTAGACGCATATATATAAATGTGAACAGAAAACTGACAAAAAACCTATATTGTCCTTCTTTCTTTAGACATTGCAATCCTCGCTATTTTTAGAAATGCGGTTTGTCCCGCAAATTCTCGTCACGTATGTGAGAACTGCTTGCTCGGGAATAGTATGCATTACAACATAGTACATGATATAATGCCGCTCTCTCATCGATATATGGATGCACGCGCTCGTAATAAATTGAATTGAATAATGCCGTGTATTTCACATGTTGTCGATACAGGAAATTCCATATTTGTTTATTAACAATCCATTCGTAATAACAAATACATAATATCGTTGAAATTATTACTTGCAATAAAATCTCTTATCCCACTTTAAATTTATCTGAAACGATATTTATACGGATAATTTTTCTCAACAAGATTTTCTAAGCTCTTCGAAATTTTTCTTTATTTCTATGAATTATTTTTAATTTTTTAAAATAAAAAACATGTAATACAAAATCACGATTACATTGGAATAATATAAATAGAGAAATGTTTGTGAGAATTTATTCTTGTATCTGTTAAGAATTAATTGTAATTATATGTAATAATTATGAGTAAATATTTCCAATGTGCGGTAAATTAAAAAAAAATGAATTATTTGAAATGACTTCTCACTTAATTACTATGATACTGATAAAATCATATCAGAAAGCGACTCGGCACATGATTAGGGAGAACTGGAAAGAGAGGAGAACGTGATGTAGTAAGTAAATTATCGTATCGATTGAACGCGAGTTTTCTCCTTATCTCTTCTTTTCTTTTGTTTTCACGTTAATCAACATGTTTGAGTCTCTTTTTCTCTTTGACCAATTTTTTTTCTATCGCACATGGCCTGCGCGATAGTGAACAGGGCGCAACATGAGCATACAGTGAAACTGTGCTAAGAGGTAAAAGTCGAATCAGTCAGTAGGACGTCGTCGGCGAAAGCTGGAAGAAAGTTATCCACGGTTCGGACTATAGTTCCATTCGACTGTTATCGGCGTCTCGTTGACGCTTCGAGTGTCTGATAGTTTAGCTTAATTGAATCCGCTTGTACAATTTCATGGGAACACAACGAGAATCAATGCGATAGGGCATTGTAATTCGAATTATTATTAATTACCAGCATCATTGTTGATTTGCTATAATAATACGATCACAAAATGACATTCATAAAGCGAGTGTAACTCGCAATATATGTGCAATTACATTTATTACTTTATACGCTATTAATTAAATTAAATTAAAGAAGCAACAAACTGATATGCAATTATAACTTCTTTAATAAGAAATTACATTGATAATCTAATAAATCATTACATTGATAAATCATTACATTGAGAAATTACATTGATAATCTAATAAATCATTATTATATGAGAATTTTGATTAAATAGTTAAATAATACTTAAAAAATAAAAATAAAAACAACTAATGTATTATATTTAGAAAATAAAAATTAATAAAGAAACTAAAGAATTTAAATATATAATGTACTTTGATAATAATTTCAAAAATTTTTAATGAAAGAATCAAAAGACAAGTAAATAGCTAACTAAAAAGAAATAATAATTTCTGAACAGAAGTATAAGAGGCACAACTGTAATAATTTTTTATTTCACCAAAATTTTTAAATAATTTATTAAATTTATATAAATTGCGTATCCATCCGATTATAATCATATTCTAAATTTATTCAACGATTTTTGAATGTAAAATAGTAAGATGTGGATGTCCATTTCTTATAGATAGAAAAATGTGATACAAAGTACTCACAGTCTTAATAACGCTGCCATCTTTTTTTCCGTGAGCATTGAGGCATCGGAACCTCTTTGGATCATCGTGTCGCAAAATATCCTCTTCGCACAAGGTGTATTTGTCCAGTCGCCCTGTATATGAGCAACTTCCGCCACTTCCGCATTCTCCAGATTCTGTAACGCGTCCAGAAGCTCCTGGTCACTTTCGACACTTCGCTTTCGTCTTCTGTTTGTTGCTTTCTTCTCGAAATTACTCTCGAGAACTTGCGATCTGTCCAACACGAGAAAAGCATCGTCGATTCTCTGATTTCTTCTTTCATTATCTTCATTTATCGAAGCCGCATTCCGTGAACTATCTCCGGCGTTTTTTAACCCGTTCTGACTCAACATATCCACTCGAAGATTTTCTGTTGGAATCTTCAAGCTGTCTTCGACAATTAGAATAGCATTTTCACTTACGTGTTTCTTTTTATTCTTCTTCGGAATCAGGAATTCGGTGATGTCGACGCGATCTGAACCAGCGGGCAGATCAATTTCTACGATCTCGCTGATGGAATCAGCGCCTTTCCGCTGAAAGCGCTTGCTGCGTATTAGATTTTTCATATCGGCGTCCGTCTTAAAGATGTCTAGATAGTCGAGACTTCTCCTTTTACGTCTATTGGTTTCCACATAATCAGCTTCGTCTACCACCTGTTTACTTTCTCGATTCTCAATTCTCTCGGCGTTTCGCTTGTCCTCTTCCAGAACCAAGAAGACTCCCTCGTTTTCCGCCGAGGAGTCCGCACCCTCGTTTCCCTTTGCTTTGCCGTCCTGACGGACATTTTGCAGAATGTACAGAGTCTGCGGCGTCGCTTCGTTCGATCGTAGACTCTTATCCTCGATCGTTCCCAAGTATCCTCCGGCTTCCAAAGCACGTTTGTGTTCTAAATCGTCGTCGGCGTTTGATCGCTTTAGAACATCGACATCGAGATACCGGCCGACCGCCACGGCGCCTATGCCAAGCGCGGCACCAGATGCAACGAGACCTAGAGCCGGTATCAGGATGCTAGTACCTGACGCCACCGTGCCGATCTTGTCCTGCGCCTCCTTGCCCTTGGATAGACCGAGATTCTGCGAGATCTTGTGAGTGGCCTCTACCAAAGGGTCAATCACCGGCCTGGTAAACTCCGAGACCCTCTCGACCCCGGTGGAGAACTGGTTCTTGAGATTTTCAGAGATCTTCACCCAGAAGGGCGGCTCGTAAGGTCGTTTCAAGCCGTAGAAGTGCTGATTCGGATAATAGTTCTTCGTGGTGTAGCTGTCCACGATGTTCTTATTGTTCAGCACGTACTTCTTCTTGTGACGTTGCTCGGTGAACGAGTGTTGACTTTCCGGAAAATTGTCCGGTCGACGTTTCTCGTTCTTCAGGATTTTGGCCGGTTGCACGCCCAGCTCGGGATGGGCGTACTGGAGAACCGGAGCGCGGGCACCGGTCTTCAGTGCTACCGGCGCGATAGTTTGACTCTCGGGGACGTAACGCTGCGAAATCGGATAGCTCGCGACGCCATCCGGATGCAGCATTCTTTTGTGAACACTCGCGCGGTAATGGTCGTTACGTGGCTCGTATACCTCAGCCTTCAAGGCTTCATTTTTGTAATTCCTCGGATCCCACTCAAAGTACACGTTGCGAGCTTCCTCGTCGTAATTACGACCATACCTGTCGGACGTAAAACAAAATGAGAAAACTATAGCAAGTATTGTTCAATATAACTACTGTAGAATTAATAAATAATTAAAATTATTAGTACAATTATTAAATTTTATCAGTATCTATGTTTATATGGATATGATAAATAATTATAATTGGCGAGTCCTATCTTGTTGCATTCTTAATATTTCTTTGTTGATATTCAGGCAATATTTTTTTACAATTTGTATTTTTCCTTACCTTCGATTAATATCCTTGAAGAACTTCTCGAATTTCTGTCTCTCTGCGTTATCACCGAAAGACTCAACAGGAGGATCGGTGGTAACCGTTAGACTGCTTTCAGGAGATATCAGCTTGTTATTGATAACTCGAGCGTTTCTCCAGGTCTGCACTTTGTCGATAGGCTCGTCGGGCACTCTCGTACCATGAATTATTGGCGTGCCGTCGCTATCCAACGACATGGGCGATCTTTTCGGCGTAGTTTTCACATTGATCTCCGAACGAACAATCACCTCCGGAGGTACGGCCTTGCTATCTCGATTTTTCGATAGATTGGCACCAATATTTGTTCTCGTGGACGTTATATGAGGTATATACATGTAATGAAATCCATCATTTGCAACACTTTGATCGTTAGGCTCAAAGTTTCTCTGAGCTCGATCTTGGAAATTTCTGCCAAACAGGATACTGCTGCCGAATCTCTCGCCCAACCTATCGTAGTTCGTTCTCTCCTCGCTGGTAGTCTCCAGGTTTGTTTGCAACGGTTTCCAATTTCGATACTCCTCTTCCTCCGGCTCTTCCTGCTTCAAGGCCCTTCCCTCTGCGTCCAACGGTGTCCAATTACCATAATCTATTAAACTGCTAGAGTGACTTATCTCAGGTGCCGATTTCTTATTAGTTCGATCGATGTCTAATTTTTCATTTTTCGGTTCCGAAGGTCTGAAAAATGCCGCCCTGATCTGTTCTACCTGAGCTTCCTCAAGTCTTCGAACCTCATTCTTCTTTTTGGCTTCGCCTTTTTCATCACTGAGTGTCGATTCATTCTGTGCATTTATTGAGAAATTTTTTTTATTTTCTATCGTAAAATTCGATTCTTCTTGACCAGGTTTCGGTATAGGCTTTGAATCATTAGTAAACGATGATGATTTATCTCGTCGCTTGATGATTAAAGTGGCCATGTTGCCTTCGCTCGTTCGCACTTTCAATTCTTCCGTTTCACCCGGAAGACTTCGAGAGACCTTCAACATCGTCCTGGTATAGCTTGGTTTAGGTAACTCGCCATAACATGTGCCAAGTGTCAAGACCACGAAAAGTAGCAGACAGATAATCTAAAATAAAATTGAATTGTCTAATGTAAAATCTATCATATAATTCTCTAAAATGTCAAATTATATTTTTTATACTAACTTTTAGCTTATCAAATTAACTGTCGCGTTGAATTAAATATTCTAGATGAGTAATGCTTAACAATATTACAATAGATTTCTCATCCACACTTCTCTTTTCAACTAATAGCCATGATATAACATAAATGAAATTTATAAAAAGAATATTATTGGGAAATGTTACTTTAAAATCTATACAAAGTTGCAAAATTTTCTTGAGTTGACTTGGATTGTTTGATAATTTTCACCGGCACGACGGGATGACGTGACATTTAATCAGAGACACTGCGCACTGTAATTCTTGCGCGAACGTGTGCATCTTATATTGCGTACATGCATGATTGCGCTTTGTCGATTGAAGAACAAACGGAGATGACCGGAATGCGAAATGAATTTGTTAAAAAGGTTTTCGAAAGTCGGCCTTACGAGCCCCTAGAAGCCCGCAATGTCTGCTCGCACAAATAAATACGTCGACGAACATTTAGCTACGTTCTTTTCAAGTCGCGTCCCGCGAATTCTCGTTAGCAGCGCGTCTCGATTTATTCGCAACGGATGAATCGGCCGAGTCATCGGAGCAGCAACGCTCCAGCGGTTCGGCGACGAGAGAAATTTAATAGCCCGTTGAGATTGTCGGCATTCTTTCCCGGCATTAGAAAATAGCAATGTAGTAACCGGGCGGCGGGTTACTTTCTATTATCAAACGTGACGATTACCCTTGATTGGAATTACGCGCAGCTGACAATCCTCGCGCGATTGCGCTATAAATTTGCAGCTGACTCATTGCATGAATTATAAAATATCGTTTCGACGTACCGAAACTAGGTGATAGAAGCGTAACGAAGTGCTCGCGAAGAAATACGCGAATATCTAGATCATTAAGTTCCTAGCAGAGCCCTCGTCTTCTCGCCCGAGATGATTATGCCGTATATTCGCCGGTAATTAATTAATTTAAGCGCTTGTGCTATTAATTAATTATAATCTGTGTCTCACTTCTTTGAAGAATATCATTATTTGAAATAAAATATCTTTAGAAATCATTCAAAGTCCTCGTTAACGAGAAAACGTCCGAACATCCGTTGATGTACGTGCACTTGAAGTTCAACGTGTGTTACGGCGGAGAAAAAAATACTTTCTAATCGCGCACACGCAAAAAGCGGATAAAATGAAATAAAATCGTGAAAGGTGGCTCTGGACCGAGTTCCACCGACAAGTGAAATGGAACGACATGCTTTCCCCGTGCACGTCTCGCGCGAAACACGCGCGTGCGTTAACTCGTCTATGGCCGGTGCGTATCGTAGCATTATACGTCAGCAGGGAGTATGCGAAACGATCCACTTTTTCCATCCCGTTGACTTTCGATAAACGATTGTCAACTATTAATATCCGATATTGATACGCGTGGCCGATAGAATACTTTTTGCAGTCATTCGTATTCATTTCACTTAATTAATTAACTTTAATAGCTCAATGAGACTTTATTTACCTCATACATTCAAGAATTTGAATTTAATGTCGATTT
Organism: Tetramorium alpestre; assembly: GCA_021460005.1. Lineage (NCBI taxonomy): Eukaryota > Metazoa > Arthropoda > Insecta > Hymenoptera > Formicidae > Tetramorium > Tetramorium alpestre. The sequence continues at coordinate 177,341 of JAJVSH010000061.1, read as the reverse complement.
AATTAGAAATTACGCTGTCCAGAGCATTTTAAAAATAAAAGATGTTTGATTCTTCCAAAACTATACGTTTGGAATCTTGCGCGAATGTAAATAAAAACTCAAGAATTATATTTGTATTGCATTTAAAAAATGATTTTGGCAAATTTAATAATGTAAATATTTCAAATCATTTCTTTAGCTATTAAAAGTATATCTTTAACTTATGAAATTATAGTACATTATATATTTTTATAATTTTTTTTGTTTAAATTTATGCCCTTATTCCAACGTTCAAAATCTTATATTTAATAATTAATTATTATTTATTTATTTTCAAAAAATAGTTGTACAAAATCCTTTTATATAAAGGACGACCGAATTTCGTGTGGAATAAAAGATCCCGGTTAGTTAACGCTATGTACTAAAGCGAGGTCGAAATACGCAGCGTAACGATACGCATGGCACACTGATGCATGTCACTCGTGGTTTCCGCTCCAGAAAATCCACGGGTCGACATTAATTGCACGGCAATTAAGTCTAGATCTAGTTTTTTCCCGATGACCGTCACGTTCATTCGTCTGGAAACCACCCACGCTCTACCGCCGATCGTAAAGATCGAATTTCGTCACGCGTGCCGATCGATTAAGCACGGGCGTCGTGAGATGATCGAGATTGAGCCTCGATCAACCGTGCGGTATCGTTCACGGTTCATTATTGCCCCGATCATAAGCAGAGATAAGCCGCACATTTACGTAATCAACGGAAGCGACAGTCTATCCGCACTTTTTTGTGGATTAATTAATCATCATATGGCTTTCTTATTAGTGTCTCATTCATAAAAGTTTTAGTAGATAAACTTGTTAATATTTTTTAGATACCGTGTAAAAGAGTAAATATCTTGTTAAAGCAGTGAAAAAATGCGTACTTTAGCCTGGAAAAGCGATTTCTCCAATATAAGCATCAATTAATTACGTAATCTTGAATATTTTAGAATTAAGAAACTAACTTTTCAAAAAATTGATAACAAAACTTTTCAATTAAGAAGAAAATAAAAAAAAACACAGTTTTGCAACGCAGTTGCCACAAGTTTCTTCCTGTAATAATTTAAATCGAAACGTATGTGATAGGATTCGCACAACTTTCTACGGAAATCACGTTATCTTAATCTTGCGATGCGTCACATATGTATTTAAAGATAAAAGCGGAAAAGTGGAAAAGAGAGAGAGAGAAAGAAATATTTACCTGACATTTCCTCATCATCACTATGTTTCTTAAATTTCCTCTTTGCAATAAATAAAAAGTGCGTGGCGGCGCGGGGGGAAAACGAAGATACTTTCTTCACGACTGCATAATACGCGATTGTCACCGGTTGTCGTCGCAAATTGAGAAACGTCGCGCAAATCGCGGAGACTCTGCTCTGATTCTTCGACGAGACGAGAGACGAAAGCGACGAGGAAAGGGAAAAAAAGGGGGCTCTCTTCGGAGGCTCCCTGGCTCCTACCGCACCTGTTGACTCCCGGAATATCTTCGCGAGACTGACGGAGCCGCTCGACCGGCGGCTCCTCGTGCGCCCGATCAACGTATGAGCGAGACTTCTCTCCGACCTACTTCTCGCGCCCGCCTTCGTCTTCTTCCGTAGCGGCATGAGACGTCCGCGTTTAACCCTTCCGTTCAGAGAGAGAGGGGAGGCTAATCCTCCTATCGTTCAGTATCGATGAGATTTAAGGGAGACATCGAGAATGATTAAAACTATTGATAATATTAAATCGTCGTTATAATATATTAATTTGTCCATCATACATAAATATGATCAGGTTTAGTCTTTCTGGAAGGAAATTTACCCTTTTTCTATTTTTATAATTTATTTGCAAGAGGGAAAAAAGAGGTAATTGCAAATGTTTCTGTACACAGTTTAAGTATGACAAGTGTTAAGTGGAAGAGAAAACTGTGCCATATTTACAAAACAAAACAGTCTTCTTTTCAGAATTCTTTTTCAAAGTTCTTTTAACTATTCGAGATATTTGTCTTTCATTTTTTCGCGTTCTAAAAATATGAAGAGAGAAAGAAGATCTGTTTTTAATTTGTAGGTTCTATGCAAATCTGAGTTCTCAGTTTAAATGTCAAAGACACTGCTTAGCTTAAAAAAAAATTCATTATATCGCGTAAACAACTTGTAGGAGAATACTATTTATACGAGTTGTAGAAAATATTATTAATCAACTAAAACAAAGAGACAAAACAGAAAGACGGACATAACGATAGAAAAACATGTCATTAATCAAGAAATAAAAATAAACCTTGTCAGATTCTTCTGCAAATTAAAGCAACTTTTATTTATGCCGTGACGAAATTAATTTGTGGCAATAATGCGTTACTTCCGTTTGCTCCAATTATCGGGCCATTGCCAAGAAGAATTTGCACATTCAGGACGACGATTGGACCACGTCATTACATCTTTATATCTCCCGTTTCCTCTCCTCTTAATACTTTCTCAATACTCATTTTTCGCTCTTCGTTTCTCAACTTTGTACCGCTTTCATTTCGAGTTTTTTTGGTATAATTCTCAGATTTTCAAATTATAACAATATATCTCATATAGCAATATTGAATTATAGGACATAATTTCACAAATTGTTTGATTTTTGTGAACTGAAGATTTTTAAATTCATCTTTTTTCTTCATAAAGGATAAACATTAATAAAATTAATTTGATTATAGAAATTATCTTATAAAAAATACTCTTATAAATAATCTTATAAAAATCTCTAACAAATAATATTAAAATACTTTCGTTTAATTTTTAAAGTATGCGGATGAAAGTATAACCATGTGTTCTCCAGCGGCTGTTACTCCAGCGGCGAAGATTCGTTTCTTTAAATTAATCCACAATAACTTTTATCCCAGAGATATTATTTATTTTATACTCTTATTAAATAAACTGGAAACAAAAGAATAAAGATTTCATAGTAATATTTTTAATGGCAAAATTAACATCGATTTATCTACCTTTGCCTGTAGTTTCAAACGCTTCTTTTGTCTAATGCTTTATCCAATGCATTCAGTAATTTTTATTAAGTTAAAACAAATATTATTTATATTATTTACGTTGTTATAACTTCAAATTTTTCCTCGATATTACAGATTATTACAAAGTGCACTACTGTAAAAATTTTGGGAATATTGCATTGTCCTTTCTTGCCTACTTACGGATTAAATAAATCGTGTCAAACATAATTGTCCTTTTCCGTTTAAAATGACTCATCAGTAAAGTTGCACAAAGCAGTTCTTATTGTGTTTTCATACTTGTTTCGTCGTACCATTGTCCCGCTATGGCTCGGTCTCTTTCTCTCTCTTTCCCTCTCTTTCGTGTAAGCAAGTTTTAATTATCGGGTACAGATCTTTATCAACGGGATTCCAGAGACGCGCGAAACTTTGTCGACGGCAGCCGGTTTAATTTTCAAGTTCACGAACGAGGGGCCGGTTCGGGACGAACCGGAAGAGGCGTTCTTCGTAAGAGGCCGCCAGCGAGTTCAGAGACCCGCCAGTGAAAGTCGATCGGTTAAATGATGACGACGACGATGCACACCTGTGTAACGTCCTATTCTGGCCGCGGGCCGCAAGTACCACGTGTTCCCTTTCTGATGAAATCTTTTTGATCTCTTTCGCTTTAAATTGACAATCAGTTCTTCCTGTCCACAGCAGTTGAAGCACTTTCGGAATAGTGCATATAATCGAGATATTAATGCTAATATTTTTCTATATTTGTCGCCAAGTGCTATCTTTCTCCGAATGTTATTTTTTTTCCGATATGAATTATCTGACAATTTTGATAAACATGAATTAACTTAGATTAGCAGAATAATTATAGCAGAATAATTATAAAAATTAAATTTTGAAATAATTTGCATTTATTAAATAAGTGTTATTATGTTGTGTTTATAGATAAAATGTACAATTATTTTGGAATATTGTGCGAAGTAATCTTTGTAGAATTAAGAAATGTAGAGATTCAAATATTTCTAAAAATCTACTTTTACTTTTTCGGGGATCCTGTGCAGGTACCGATGAGATGAAACAGCAAAATATTTCGTTAATTATTTAATTATTTTGCATTTAATTATTTATAATACAAAATAATGTCATTTTTAATACTTAACTAGCAGGCGAAAACAATAAGCTACATGGCAATTAGTTTTAATAATTTACAATATATAATATATTCTATTAATATTTAAGAAAAAATATTACTAATATAAACATATTTTTTACATTATATATTTATAATAACATAATCGATCAAAAATTTGTATGTTATCATCAATTTGAATATTTCAATGTCTTATTATATAAAAACAGAGGAAATAAAAATTATTTGTTTGATAAATAGATCTCTTAATAAAGTAAATTTTACTTTACATTAAGTTTTCAGGACATACAAAATATAGGGACTTCTGAATTTAATATTGACAGGAATTACAAAATCGAAAATTGATAGATTTTCCAAAGATCCGAACCTTTAAATTTCTTACGATCATTTGAGTACCGCCGCTTGAGTAATATGGATCAGTAGGTAAGTGTGGCCCATAGTAACGCATAAACGCGAGAGGAGAAAGAGAGAAATTGCAGTTCTCTTGAATGCAGCACGTGACTAATACAGCATATTATCGCAGTTCGTCTTTATCGTAGTCGATCAAATTACTCGTGCATTAAATCCCTCTCTATCATCCATAGTCGTCATGCAATTTTTTTTGCTTCATTTTTCTCTGGAAATTATAATCACGAACACGTGATTTAGTATGCACCAATCATTAGTTTCCGTAATACACAGTTAATAAAACACATTTATATAAACGAATAGATGTAGAAATAAATATGTTTACCAAAGATAAAGATCAGAAGACACGTATTCGCTGGTAATCCTTGTCAAACTGCAAGTTATTGTGACATGATTTATATACTTGCTTCAATGTCATTGTTTTATCGTCTCTCAGCAGGTGGAAAGTTCATCTTAATGTAAGCGAAGAGAGAAGTCTCGGTCGCGATCCATGTAGACATCATGTAACGAGTTTCTCTTTTCAGCTCCGAAGGGTCAACATCCGGCTTTTGGCGCGCCTCTTATGGAAATCTAATATAAGCATTTTAGAATACGAGATGACTGTCGGCTAATCTCTTTTGAAAAGCAAAATGAGCCTGACAGTCTCAAATTTGTCTCTATTCGACGACTTGTAAATTAGCCGTATCACTTTCATTGTATCTTAAACGTTGATGTATCGCTAATTAACTTTTTTTAAGATTCAATTTCACACTCTATAAATGCTTATTGTACACTTTATAAAATTATTATCAAGATATCTCTGTAGCAATAAATCATAATTTAATGGAAAACAAATTGGTATATTCAATCTGTTTGTATATGTTAAATTCTAATGTTAAAATCTATAAATTTTTGTATTAATAAAAGTAATAATTATAATAAAAATTATAATAATAAGTGTAAAAGAATTTAAATTAAGATTAAGATCAATAATCAAATTTTTATATAACAAGAAATTACTATAATAATAATTATTTATTATTTATTAATCAATTTTCTTGCAATTTTTTTCATACATCTGACAACCATTGTAAATAATGATTTTATAAAACGGATAAAAATGATTACAAAATAAGAAGCAATATCGTCGAAATGCATCTGAAATATTCAAAGAAAAAAATATTTATGAAATTTAACGTAGTTAATAAATTATTTGGCAAATTTACATTAATTAGCGGTAATCTCAGCCTAAAGCGGTTGATTGTTTAAAAATTCGCATAAGGTCTCCATAAATTATGTTTTTCTATACCGTCTTCGACGGTTTTGATGCGTTCACCATTGTGAACTAATCATGGAGAAAAAATGGATATTTTATTTACATTATACGACCTTAACAATAAAAGAAAACGTGAGGCTCTTCTTAAGGATCTTGAATTTTAAAATGACACAACGCGTATTCTGAAGAAACTTGAAATCGTGAAACATCTCTTTGACATTCGTCTTTTTGCGATCAGATCGCACCGATCGTACGAATGTTTTCTTAATTTCCACCTTGTTCTCGACTTTCGAGGAACACCCACGTCCTCGAAAGGTATCACGCTGCGCTAACAATCAACGAAATCTTTCGGCATTGTGATCACGTTGTGTGTACATCGTATCCCACGCATATCGCGATGCACAAAGGCCTTCACGACATTTTCCAATATCGTTCGGCACACTCGTTTTCCTTGACATACCTCGAAGATGAGCCCACGTATCCAGACAGCGTCCTACGTACACACTTACGTATCGCGACAAAAATTTTCAGCACAATCAATACACTCAATTAAAAATATTCAATTACACAATTATTATTAAATAAATAAATGCTATACGTTACTGAAATCCTAATAATTCCAATAAGTCACACATAAGATTTTTAATTTTACATATAGTGAATGAATTTAATTTTTTTAACGTTATATGTCTGTTTTAGTAATTTAAATAGTAATTTTCTAGATATAAGATTCTAGACATAACAGTATTTATTACAAATTACAGCAATATATTTATGTATATATTATATGTTCTAAAATATTTACATATATATGTATACATTATAATCTATAATTTATATTATATAAGCGATTTATATTATATTTTTTTAATATAAAAATATAAAAATTGTATTGATCTAATAGCTTGTGGAAAAAATTTAGCAGTTCAAATCGAGAATCGTTGACGATAATCCTTACTGCATGATCATCCGTGGAAATAAGCTCGCCATCCGCATATAGTATCCGCAATATGCGCTTTCACAGCGCGAGCCGCATCACTTCCGTCGTGGTGAAACTTACTGATATTAAAAACAGCTTCACATCGAGCCGTCATGTGTTTAGCTGTGCATTTAACGCAAGGAAGACGAGGAAGACGAGAACCGTTCGTGATAAACGACGACGGCTTGCATGTCGCGATGGTATGCCGTCGTATGTGATATTTATCTTCTATCTGGCAATGTCGTAGAGCGGACAGGTTCAAGTGTAAAACCGTGAAAGCTGAACATGCACAAGATGCCCCAGAAAATTTATATAATGATACCAGATAATATTCCATACTTTATGCAAAGTTTCTCTCTTATTAAAAGCGAAACTGAGACTGATTACGGCGTTATTTAATGCTGAAAATCCAATGAATTGAATTTGCACAGCGCAAACACGTAAATATAAAACTTTTTCTTTCTCTTTTCAGTTTGGTTTTTTATTTATTTAATATGTCAAAAAAGTTTCTGAAAGGAAGCGACAATAAAATCTTCGTTTCGCTAAAATTAGGATCTAAATTAATAACGTCCTCTTGTTGGTCTTCCGGATCTCTTAATATTATTGGGGGACATATTATACGCAATATATGTTAAGTATGACAGATCGTTTTCGCATAACGCGGCCGAGATCGCCGTCCTGACAATTATTCTCTCCGACTGTACGATTTAATTGTCCGTACGCGATCTCTCCACGGAGAGAGATGTGCCTCTGCTGGTCGCGTTATCTGAGATCGCAGGTAGAAATAGCGTGAAATTGTCGCGCTAATGTCACGAAGTGAAAACGGATTTACGGATTCGTGTTTTATGGATTGTGTTTAAAAACGGATGTAATTAGAGGATTAAAGGCGTTTAAATATTGGTGCGATCCGTCGAGAAAATAATTATTTTCCATTTTTTCATCGCGATAGATATCGACCGGAGAGCTTCTCTAATCTTCTTAGCGATGATTAGAGAACTATTCAGATCGTGAGAAGAAACGGTGAAAGTTTTTTTTACACACGATGTCATTAAAAGGAGGGCTTCTTTTTTTTACGCGGATGTAGGAAAAACCGATGCTTATTTATTCATGTTTGTTTTCCGGAACGCGAAACGTCGCCTCGTCATTGTGTGTTTTACTAAGCGCGCGAGAACGCAACGCCCCTTTGGCACAATTTCCTCGGATGTGAAAAGGTATCGAAGAGAGGCGGAATCTCGGAAGCGTTTGTCGCGGACGCGGCGGAAACGCTTGCTCTTCCGTTTTACGAGCGGTCTCGTTGCTCAACTATGCTTGAAACGACGACTCGCGTCGCTCTCAGAAGTAGAGAATCGGCGCAAAAAGTGGCTCACTTTCGATGCCGAAGCCAATGAGTACGGTTCGCGCATTTTCAGGTTTGGAACAGGACTCATCGATTTCTGATCGTCCTTGATATATTCGAGTTTCGTCCAAAACCAGACGATGTAAGAAAGGCTATCTCTTAACGAAGACGTTCTATTCTCGGAGTCTCACTCGGTGGGAAAAATTGTCTATCGAGGACAATGTGATAAATAATCCAAAGAATGAATATTATTATCGACGATTAACACGCAGAGATGTAGCTTTAAACGAGTTGTTAAATTCGTAAATAAGTTAGCAAAAATTTAGATCTCTGTTTGTATATGAATATTAATTATTTTCATATAACAAAAAATTGTAAAATTTTTTTCTTTACAGAGAGAGAGAGAAAGAATGTCATAAAGAATATATATCAATAGTGAACTTCACATTAAATAGTTTGATAAGCTGTTTCTCGTCTTTTCAAATCTGGTAGATATAATTCGCACCATCGTTTCGCTTAATTAATGAAATAAATTTGAATAGATGCAATAGTGGACGCAAAAAAGACAGATCTTTTCTCTTTGTCATAAATAAAAATTCTTGAGTATTTTTACGGTATACAAAGAATTCATTCAGAAGTCATTAATCGATTTGAGACCGTGCCGGACGGACTGACTGGTTATCAACGCGACTTGAGGCTTTCCTGCATTCCTGAAGTGAAAATGAAAAAGTTGGTTCCGCGACCCGAAATCCGACACCTATCTGGCATTCGTCATAACTACATTAAACTTGTCCCTCTTAATTGCCAATTATCCTCTTATCGATATGTATCTGTGATCTTTCGCTGCAAAACGATCTATTGATGCAAAATAATATTTCATCATTTACTTCAAATTGACGTTTTTGGTGCCGCCGATGCGGCATCTGTAATAAAATAATTCCAAACATCATTAATTAAATAACAGAGCCTAAGTGACAGGAATAATCGAATAATAACGATGATTATGCACTTAACAGTTCCGGGAGCGTGACAAAAAAAAAGACATTCCAAATACGTACTGTCATGTGGATACCGTTCAAGAAACTGTAATATGTTCTACATGTTATATAATATCGTGCGATTAAAAGTTGCAATATAATTTTATGTTACGCTCTCCGATAAACTGAATGTTATATTTACATCACAAGAAACGAATTAAACGGATTCTTTCAATAACAACCAAATATAGGCCGAAGTAATAATTCCAGTGTTCTATTTCTAACATATTATTTTCTTAGATTCTTTGACCAATTCGGTGTCATTTCTTTCCTTAGTGAAAATGTCGAGAGAGATCGTCATTTATTGCGACTTTCTAGTTATTAGCATTTATTTATCTTTATCTAAGTCTCAAATTAACGTTCTGTTAAATTACAGTTCGCTTAAAATTGAGTGAAGGACATGATTGTTTTATTCTCTCTCCCGAAGTTTATTTCATCAGGAAACTCTTGCCTAATCAATTTGTTTTATTTTTGAGTCAATTTTCTTTTTCATTGCGTATTAATTATTTGATAATGATAGATATCTCATTTTTGTTTAAGAAAAATCGCGACTGCATATTCTGACTATATATGTAGAATCTATCTTTAAAAAGTAATAAATTACAAATACATTTGATGTAACGCAAGTAGTGAGAATACGTAAGAAAACAGAGAATAATGTAAAATACGTATACAATATAATATAATATAATTTTTTACATATATTTATGAAACATAAATATCATACGTTAATAAATATCAAGCACACGTTATTACATTAAAATTATTCCTTTTAACCCATTTAATCTCGCCGGTAGCTTGTTAATTAAAAATGGCGTGCCTCGTTGTCGTTTGGCCGCTTGTAATTATTGTCAACGGTAATGTACGGCGTGTGTAATGTGGAATAATTGGTCAGCCCCTATTCGTCGTCCGAAAGTCCGCTGCATCCGTAAATTCTCGGGCCGCACCGCCATAGAATAACGCCGACCTACTTTTATACCCTGCGACTACTTTCACTTGCGAGGACGAGGTCGGCACGGATGCACGGGCGGAACGAATTTCCGAATAACATACCTCCAACTTGTCTCGACATTTGAGTTATTTGAGTCCAGTTTTCGTCTTTTTCCATTTGTTACTTTTATGAAAACATCTCGCATCTTTCGCATCTCGAACGTAATACTCATTTGTACGTAAAAGCAAGACTTATTATTGCTTTACTTATTATTACTTTTATTTATTATTGCGAACATAAATAATCAGAAAAATTATCGCTTTTATATATTGACGGTATTATATGTTTTTATTAAGACTCATCGTTAATTAAACTACAGCATGTTTTACAGATGAATAAAGCTGGATACCATCGTGAAATAAATGAAACAAAGGTATTCCTTTTTTTTTAACGCGATTTCTCAATTCGAAATGGACAGTGTAACTAATATGTTATCGACATTATCTGACATAACTATATGCTATAGTTAATGTTAATATATTATAGATTAAAGTTATTACATATATGTAAAATGATAATATTATATGTGATTGGTGTAGTACAATGTTTCACCGATTTTTCTACTCTCGCTGTTTCACGCGTGAAGCCATGAAATTTGCATAATGTGCGAACATTAACGCCATAAATCAACGGACACGAAGGAGAGATCGCGTGTATATTGCTCCTCTCGGGCTTCCTAGGCAGTCATTAACAATTGATCGTCGTACAGTCTTTCTTCCTGACAGCGCTAAACACTTCACGAAGGCCGTTTCTTTTTGCGATGTCATCCGGAGTTCTATCAATATAAAAACAATGCTATGTTATTTTTTAAAAATTATTATAGATATATTGCGATCAATATAATATAACAGAGAAAATGTGCCTGAAGAAGTCGATTACCTGGTGGCCAAGTTCCACAAGATGTTTTGAAGGATGTTGGATTGCGGTTCACCACCAGCTAAGATCAATTCGCAGACTGACTGATTCTCGCAGTCGATCGATTGATCATCGAGAATGCGTGCCCGTTTATGCTCGACCGGTAGATCAGCGAGCCGTAGCTTCGAGAGGACGATGTTCGGTTGGCTGGAATTCGTCCTTGATTAAAAATATATAAGCGGATGTTTGAGGTGAAGAAAATAGAGACTTACGTTGTCGTGTTGTCGATCCGAATGACGTTGGGCTTTAACGTCGCTAGTAGCAAACCCAGCGGTAGGAAAGTACCAATTAGGTGAATGATTTTCTTCCAAGGGAACGGTCTGTGAACAATATTATTCCGGTTTTATATTTGGAAGAAAAATAAAACGTTCTTGAGTAAATGTTAAAAAGATTAATTGTTTTGTTAAGTGATTTCAAAGGAATGCATTATAAATTTGTTGTACAAGTAATTCGAGATAATTATAAGTTAGAGTAAATAATCAAAACTTAAAATATGATCAGAAATAATATAATTATTTTAAATTTTAATGTGATCTATCTAATCGAGTATGATATGAATCTAAAATGATAGTATTTTGACATAACATTATTATTTTCATATATAATATACGTATACATATATAATGTTTCTTATATATAATATATTACATCTTTCTCAAGGAAATATAAATTAAATAATCATGTTAAATGTGATAGTAATACAAACAGTTAATAAGTTTATTTATTGCCTTGCGTGGATTTAATGGATATTAAATAATATTCCTCGTATTTTCTCTCTCTCTCTTTCTTTTTCTCGACATGCATCTTAAAACAAATATGCAATTTAAGAGATGATAATATCTTAATTAAACTTGAAGCAATATTTACATGCTTGGCTGCGCTACATAACGCAATTAACGCATAAATGTTAAACGAGGAGCATATCGAGGAACACATAAAAGTGAATATCACGCGAAGATAGATAAAAGAAGTAACGTTTCATATTATCTCCTTGGCATTTTTACGAACTTTTTTTTAGAGCCAACATATCAATGCCGCATTTACGAGCTCACCTTCTCATTCGCGGATAAGCCATAGTCGGATGTGGGTCCTCCATATAATGCACATCGTGGTACTCGCTACTTGGCTGATAAAACGGATAGGGGAACTTCCGCTTTCTCGTGTAAGTTGACTCGTGCTGCTGAAGTACCATGACACCGTTACCCTCCGGTCTCTTCATCATCTCGATCGCGGTCTCCTGTGACGTCGGCTGATAAGCATTGTGATTCGGATCGGCGTAATAATTGATGACGTACGGTGATTTCGAGACGTCGTAGTAAATAGCGGTCGATTGCTGATCGGCCGGCGTCTTCCCGAATATTTCCTGCATCTCCGGCTTCTCGGCGTTCGGAAGGAACGCTTGATCGACGAACACGTGATCAACGGTACCGTGCTCAAACTGTGAGCTCGAGCTCTCCGTAACGGTCTGCCGATCGTCGAAGGAATGACGGATGTTCGACGTTTGCACGCCGTCGTCCTGGAACCTAATTCTGCTCGACCGCGTCGCCTCGTCCAGCAAACTGGAGATACCTTGAGACGCGTCCTGGAAGATATGTTGAAACCGCTCGTGCTGCGCATCCAGGTGAACATCGTTCTCGAATCTCACGTGCTGCACATTGTTGAAGGGATTCGTCCGAGGGATAGCCGGCTGTTCGATCTCGCCCAAATGTCGGCTAGGCTTGAAGATGTTGGAAACGTTTCGCGAGCGGGCTTCGATGACGGCGGTCGGCGATGTTAATTCTCGGTTACTGTTAGTGACCGGTTTTAATAACGAAGCGGGCGTCGTTGTCTCATGAACGGATTGATCCGGTATCGGGGAAGTCTCCTCGAAGATGACTTTCGTTTCGCGTATCTCTTCAGACGCTCTGAGGGCCCTCGTGAGCGTAAGACCGACGATCAAAAGGCGAAACGGGAGGAAGCGACACATGGAGATCTTATGCAACCACATGTTTCTCGTTCGATTAAGTCGGCAATCAGTGCGAATGATGTTTATGCGTTTGCGATGACGAGCGTATGCGGAGAACAGTTATTTCCATTGCAAGGTGTTCGCGTACTAAGGCATTTGGCAGGACGTACTGCGACTTTAACTCGCCAAGAGGCAAGAGTCACGACGGGCGTATTCTAAAAAGCGTGAACGTGAGAACAATTTCTTAATCACTGCCCATGCCCCGTCGTCTGCACTCCAATTGTTGTTGACAAAGTGAGCGTTGCGACACTTAGTTCAAGTAGCCGCAGCCCGATGATACCCGGTGCATCGTGGCGTAAATGCATGACGCGCCGCAGCGAAGCAAAGTCATATATGTTTGAGAGCAAGCTCAACATAAAATTGAAATATTCGTGACTATTAATAAACTATTAAAAAGAAAGTAATCAATTTATTCTTCTTTCTTCTTCTCATCTTCAACTTTGTCTCTTCGTTTCGCTTTTGCAATTGTGATTTTATTTAAAATGCTACATTTATTACCATTGCAAGACACATGAAAGTTAATTTGTAAATTTTTAGTCTAACATTGTAGAAAAGATACAAGTAAGCCTGAATCATACATCGACGTTATCGCTTCTCTGTATTTTTACTTCACGCTATTTCATGAAAAAAAAATCTCTAGAGAAATTTAGCAGCACATAGCAGAATGGAAATGAGCGAAACATAGACTGCTAAATTGCATAAGTAAGATAGGAGACGTTACTTGCTCTAGCAGCGTTCACGGAACACGAATATAATGAGCGGAAGGGGTGAAAAGACTTTCTAAGCCAAGTTTTATCGCCGAGCGGTGAGAGTCTGACCCTGTTTCATGGCGAGGTCATTCCGATATGTTCTATATGCTCCGCGGCGATCTTAGAGTTTTCATATTTCCCACAAACAAGAAACAACTTTTTACTTGAGCTATTCTATATTTCTTTCAAACAGTTTTGTCTTGTACAATTCAGCTTCACATTTGTATGAAAAAATTTATACTAATACTGTATTAAATTATCAACACAATTCATTAAAGGTTGAAGCGAATAATTTAAAAATCAAACAAAGGAGAGAATTTATGAATTTATCAAATTAACGAAGATGATAATTTCGATAATACCTATGTTACTTTTTATTTTCTTTATAATCTTTTTTTAATATTTTTATATATATATTGAATATGAAATATGTATTCAAGGAGTTATCTGAGAGACAATCATTTGACACAAATTATTTAATACCAATCCACGTAAATACTTTTCTTAAAACTTTCTATCATTGCATAGATATCCGACAACCGAAGTAGATCTCGCCGATGACCTTTTCACCCCTTCTACTTCGTCTCATGTCGTTCTCGTTAACGCGACTCTCCCTCTGATACGACCGACAATGAAAGTAGACGTTTACTGCGTTCGCGGACCATTCTACCCTTTCTTCAGCGTCGTCGTAATCGTTTTCGCGGTGAGGTGTCTAAGCTGACCCAATTCCGGTTTCGAGTAGGCCAGCTGATTGCTCCGTAACCGGAATTGGAAGTAAAAAAAAAATCCGTCATGCCTCTGTAATCCCGAAAACGTGCCATTTCGTTCTTATTCGTAGTGCAAGAAAGAAGAATTTATTTTACATAATTATTCTGTAGCGTAGCTGAGATCGAGCTGTTATTCACAAACAACCAAATGGTCAAACTCGCATCCTGGCTTTCGAATATTTTAAAGGAAATGTTGCTACAACTCAAATTTAATGCTCCACGCTTACATAAAGACTTTCCATGCAAATTCTTGATCGATCGATAATAAACTTCAGAAGGTGAAGAATATATGGTGATGCAACGTGAATACGGATGCTGATTTTATTTGGAATGACACGTAATGTGATACATGCGCCAGGTACAACGGAAATCGGTGGAAGAGCATAGCTGCTCGACAGACGAGAAAAGAAATCGTCGGTTTCTGGGTCGGCACCAGGCAAAAAAATCTTAGATCGGTGAAAATCTGGCGGAAGAATCGGAAGCTGCTCGTAAAACGGAAACTGTTAAGACGCGTTTCACTCGCGCGACGAACAGGAATCACCATCGGCGACGTGAGAGGGGAATGCGCGGGTAAAAAGGAAAAAAAAAAAACAAAAAGGAACGACGGAGGTTTCTGGGCCGCGAAAGCGCAAAAATCGGTAAACGGCCGATTCTACGATTTGTTCGCCGATCCGATTCCGTCTACTATACGTCGAAGAAGGCCAAATCGGCGATTTGCCGAGCATGAAAATCAACGACGGCCTTCTTTGTCCTTTACGCCGGCGCGATGCTGGCGTGTCCTTAATTGCAACTATTCAGCCAGAAACATCGTTTCCCATACTATCGCGGTACGCATTTAATTCGTAAATATATAATATATTAATAAATATAATATATACTTATGCCAAAAGAGATTATTGTTAAAATTAATTGACTAATAATATTAATAATAAGTTTTATTCTTACTGAATCCACATATACTTCAATGTAGAGAGAGAAAGAAAACTTAAATTTCCAATTAATATAAATTCAATATTCAACCAACATTTATAATGAAAATAATTTAAATAATTATTTAAACATCGTTGTAAATTATGAAAATAGTCTGAATATGATTCTATTTTATTTCAATGTTTTTCTGCAATAAAAAGAAGATATATTATAAAGCTAAAAGAAAAAGAACTGTATGTTCTTTTAAATAGATTCAGAATTTCTTTATAAAATGTTAGTGTTTTACATCACTATCGTAAGAATCGGTCTCAAAAGGATTGAGATTCCTGATAGATTCCTATGCTCGATCTCTCTGAGGCAGCCGAAAACTTCTTCGGTGCCGCGCCTAGAGGAGGCCGCGGTTAGAAGAGAGAGCAACTCCGTCGTCCCACGACAGAACGTAAGTTCTGCCCCGTAAACGGTGAAAGTAGCGATTTGACAAAAGGTAAAACTCACGTGAAAATGACACTGTCGCCGGTCGGGGCCGCGCCATAGAAGCGGGCGACGACGCGACGAGTCGCCCGTCGTGTTGTCACCCTCATTGTCACGAGCGCAATTAGCGCATGACACGAACGATTTAGGTCCGTTTCTCGTCGTTGTCTTTCATCGTCGGCGAATAAGACTCTCGCCGACGCGAGGGAGGAGGATACGGCGAGCACAAGTAACAACGTGTACGAGAAATGATCGGGGACCGCCGGCTTCGCACCACTTGAGAGAGTTTTCTCGGTCAATCACGGCAATAACTTTATCCACGAGAAGGCGATCGCTATCGCTAGACGGCATGAACAATCCCATCAAGAATGGCAATTAAAATCGCTGCGAGATTGAAGACAGGTTGCGTACGATCGTTCCGTTGCTCCTCGTCCGAATGCATTAGACGCGCGTCTCAAATTACTGTCTAGATTTTTGCAACGTTGTAAGTGTGTCTGATTAGAGATGCTGATAAGTGAGAAAGCGTATTGTAAATAACTCGTTGAAGTGATTGTTTTAACGTACAGGCGGATCGATCGAAGATTCGTTAACGGAAATGTTGGTAATCCGACGAATGAAATTATAGGAATTAAGAATTTTATTTGTAACCGACAAATAATAAACTTGTAATTTTAACAAGATAAAATATATTCAATAATTTCGATATATGTGTTAAAGTCTAAAAAAGATATATGTATATATGTAAATAATAGGTAAATTATAGACTGTAACTATATATCTGCGCGATAATTTTAATATAACATTTTGTAATTCTAAGATCATAGGTCAATTAGGATACGTTAATATCTAAATGATACCTGCGATGCAAACAGAATTAGAAAGATGTTTCAGCCTCATTTGCGAGAACTTTCCATCTCCATCGTTTTACTCTAGTCATCTAGTGCTCGTTATTCCTACAGAAATTCACGCGAAAGCGAGGCATTCTGAAATAAATAATAAATATATCTCCGTGCAAGAGAATATAAAGTGTCTCGTATCTCAAGTATCCAGGAGGCTGTTAGAAAAGCGAATGCCTCGGAAACCGCTACATCTCATGGTCCCGCATAACGTACAACACAGTGTCTCGCGGAAAAGTACAGACATCGCTCACTTGTCGGAGGCCAGTGATAGGCTCGATCCCATCGATCATCGATCGTGGCCGGCATGACTGACCTCGCCTCCCATTGTTGTTCATTGTATTCCAAGAACGATCGTTATCCAGAGGGAAGGAGAGAAACCCCGTGGGGAACCGCAGCGTGGGATGGCGGCTGTTGAAGTGCGAGAGGAAGAAGCCGCCGAGATGGAAAGAGAGAAAGGGACACGCGCGGAAATCGCGGGCGAGAAGGAGAGACAATGTGGCGCCCGTTCTCCAGGTTGACCAAGCCAAGGAGGTAAGAACGGAACAACACAACGGCCACGGGGAACGGAGGAAGATGCAAAATGGACCAAGCACCGACGAAGTGGGGATCTGGATTAAAAGCAAACGAGGGCAACGTCTCGGCAACAGAGCCATCTCGGACCTTGAGGAGTCGAGGTCGTCGCCGTATTCCACTTCCGCATTCGTAACGTCGCTCTGTTGTTGTTATTGTTTTTGTTGTTGTTGTTATTGTTATTGTTGCTGCTGCTGTTATTACTATTGTCATTCTGTTGTTATACAACAGCGCAACGTTGTGCGCAGCACCTGCTAACGGATCTCCGGAGCGGCGACACACGGGCCTCGTTGTTCATGTAATTCAAGGCGGCTCGGACGACTAATATCGACACGGTCAGTGCGATGCGTGGTGTACGCGAATTGTTCGTTCTGCTACGGCTCTCTGTCGCGTTGTAGAATCACGTAATAGAATTCCGCAGAATTAAGTAGAAGACGTGCGAAGGCATGAGGTGGATGATGACAGTGATCTCGACGAATAATAATTCTCTAATCATTTCTTTAAAACTCTAGCTCGACTAATACGACTTCATTGTGATTTCACCGGTTATTTATAATTTTTAAAGCCGTCGTTGTCTATTATTATATTTAATATTTTTTCAGAATAACTCTTATTAACTTATTATATTATAAGTAATTCTTTCTTATTAAACAATTATTGATATAATACGCGATATTTATTACTTCTTCATGTTAGAGATAAAGCTGCATTTTTGAAAAAATTATTGTAATAATATTAGATAACTAAAACTAATATTAGAAAACTAAAAGCAAGAGAATTCTATTAACAAAATCTTAAGAGATATGTGAAATAAGACTCTTCATGTTTCATTTCAGATGACGATAAGAGGAATGATATGTCTGCTCCTGACGATCTTGACGTTAGGAAGTTCGCTAGGTAGTACAAGGTACTTCGTAAAAATGCGAACAAACGCGTCCGAGATGTTTAGAACGAAGGCGGACAATTTGAGGATTCTTCAGGATCCGATAGCGATCACGCCGAATCCCTTATATGACAACGCGGGAAACGAGCATCAAGCCGACGACGGGAGAATGACCAAGGAGATATCGAGCGATCAGTACAATCGAAAAAATTCCTTTGTCGAATCTTCGACCTTCAATCCGGACGTGCTCAACAAGTTTCTCGAGGAATACGCGAACAAAGTTAAAAGTACTACCGAGAGGAATTTCAAGTATCCCTTCAGAATCGTGAAACCTCCCGCGGAACCTCTCGTTCTCGAAATCGACAGCGAGACCACCGAGACCCCGACCATCCACGAACAGGGCGAGAATTTCGATCAGATCTCAAACGCTACTTCAACGGATGATGCGGTAAGAAATATACATTTTAGATGAAATAATAGTATATTATTTTGTCTTATAAATAATTAAAAAAGCAAAGAAAAAAAGAATATTTTAAATTTCGTGCTGTTTATTATATAATTTGTCATTAGAAATAATAAAGAATATGTTGATTTTTTTTGCTGTATTAGTTAAGCGAAGCGTTAAATGACACCTTGAAGAGAAACAAATACTACGGTACGAACACTTATGAAGACAGAAACGGCTGGGTGACGTTGGAAGCAATTCCATGGTCTAAGAGCAAAATTTCCAAGTGGCAAGCCAATCCCAGCACGCAACGACCTTGGCCAGAGATAAAGCCATGGGATAAACCGAGCATGAAACCATGGGCCAGCGACTTTACCATCAGACCGACTTATGAAAACAACAAACCGTGGTAAGTACCACAACCGTTAATTTTCCTTTCATTACGCGGTCTTATGTACAATTTTTGAAAATGGATTTTGTGGTTATGATACGAGAGATATTTATCGTTAGCATCGAATTGAAACTTTCTTCTTTCTTGTAAGCTATTTACAAAGTCCAGCGGTATATCTCATTTTACGATACTCTCTACATTAATATTAATTGTAAAATGTATCAAGTCTCGTAGAAATTGATTCATTTTTTACTTCTACTTTATTCTATAATTGGCTTTCTATAGTAAAACTAATTTGCACAAAAAATACAAATGACTTTTTCTTTCTTTTATTTCTAACATCTTTCTTTCTTTTATTTCTAACATCTTTTAAAGATCTTAAGACTTAATTCTTTTAATGATCAAAAGAATTCTTTAAATAAAAGCAGTCTATTAATTGGATAGTCACTTATTATTTTATATTGCACGAAAGGTGTTTCTCAGCGAAATATCAACTTCAAACAAAAATAAACGATCGTATCTCAGGTATGACAAGCCAAAACCCAACTGGCCTGATAGCAACGAGAAGCCGTGGCAAAAACCAATTTCACGTCCCCCCTACCGGCCTGACGACGCGTCTAATCAGGCGCAGAAGTGGCCGCCGGAGAGACCATCTTGGAACAATTACGACCCTCATCGTCCCAACAGCGATATCATCACGGATGACAGACCGGCCAATTTCCCTAGCACTTGGTCCAGACCGCAGACCTCTTCATATCAATTTATCGATAGATATTCGGAGAAGGATCAGTCAGGAGACGGGAGTAATTGGCATGATTACCCGTCCAGATACGATCAAGATCGACCTCGGCCCACTCTCATCACTGAGAGGCCGAGTTTCTCGCATTATCAATATGTGAACAATCATCCACCGAGTCATCCGGCGAGCGGTGATGGCCAATGGGTCCTCCTGTCGACGAACCGGGGATACTCGAAATCAAGGCAGAGATCAATCAAGTTCGACGCGATAAATTCAGCAGAACCGTTCAAGAAGACCAACACGACAGGTCGCGGAGATGGAAATAGAGAAGATGATCCTACGGTAGCCGTGATGACGTCGAAACGCCAGGTTAGGCTAAATGATCAAAGAGATATCAAGAATTAATTTTAATTTAGCTAAAATATGTCATCTACTTCGCGTTAAGCAGTTCTTATTTCTTAATTTGATGAGTCTGTCTTAATAATTAAAATATCATGGATGATTTAATTTCATGAAGTGGTTAGTAACGTGAATATTTATCAAAGGGGACATCACTGACGGCCACTTTATGAAAGATCGTTTACCTAGGTCAGATTGACGGTGTTGCCATCGATCAACGGCACAAACACGACGACGTCCCACGGAGGTCTTTTGGAAGTCGAGAAGACATTCAAGAGCGTCGATCAGAGCCGCAAGGAGTACGAGATGGAGAAGCTGTCGACCGTGCCGAATATCTTGAAGAAAAGACCAATCAGGCACACAACCATGAGCACGCAACCGTCGTCGAGTTCAGCAGCGGTTCTAGCAGCCGTCGGAGCAGGTATACGGCTGCAACAAATAACTTAAAATATACGCAAAAGCAAATTTAACGTTATTTAAATTATTTTTACAATAAATTCACTTCAATAAAAAGCAATTTTGCATAATAAAAATATATTTAAATGTACGTAATATGTGTCTCAAGAAATTAAATTGCAAGAATATATTATGTTTAATATGTTTAATTTTGTTAATTATCGTACCATTCGTCCGACGATAGGTATGCTTCCGGCGACAATGGCAATGATGATACCGATGATGCTGGGTCGTCGAAAGAGAGATCTGAGACTGATGGAACACACCCTGAACAACAAACTCGAAGTGGATCTGCATAAGCTCACGAGGAAGTATAACGTTCAACTAAGGAGCTACCAGTAGAACCGTAGGAACTAAGATAGCAGAATTCGTTCGAAGAACTCATTAGGATGGCAAGCGATAGGAAACGCAGCGCATCACAGGTGCGAATTATATTGAGATGCTGGATAAAACATTGAGGGTGCAGAAACGGAAAGACTAGCCGTTTATTCCGTGTCATTAAACTGACCGGCCAAACGGTACATTATACATGATATGGCAATATTATTGGAACATTTATAAGTTCTCGTATTTTATCTCGTATCTCTTAAGTCTGCTGAAAATCATTTATTTTCGAAAAAGATAGAAATTAATTTCAATCGCACATTGCTTATCTAAAAATCAAGCGATTTCGCAAACTATTTTTCAAGATATTACATTAATCAGTTAGACTATAGACAGCGTATTAATACTGAATACGTTTCTGAATAATCAATGTCCCTATTCGTACAGGCGAGTGTATAAGCACGAGTGTATAAGATCGATTTAGAATCACCTGTTGCTGCAGTCATTGTAGGGTAAAGCGCAAAGTTAGGAGTGAAAAATTCATCACAATCGCGATGAAAAAAAGGGAAACTATTTGCTAGCGCTACTTATTTCTTCGTTACTTCGGATTACTGCATTTAAATTGTCGTTGACACAGTGCCTCGATTATAAAATAATATAAAAGGAAACGTAATACGGTCCGTCTTTTATCACCGACATAAATATTTATTATTTATATTTTATTCTTGATCGAACATCGTTGGTCGAATGTAAATTTCCGATTTATTCCGTGATGCGACAAGCACTTTACCTACAACAAATTAAATCATGTCATAAATTGTCGAATTCGTGTTTATGATCTAACGGTTGAAGCATTTCACATTGATTTTGTTTTTCTCCCAGATATGACTCGAAGTAATCGCGGCAACTTTCCGCTTCAAAGATCAATGTCACGTTTTAGCGTGAGAGAAACACAAGCGTTCACATTCTCCAATATTTATTTACATAGCGCATATCAGGGTATTACATAGAGAGTTTGCATACTTATCTATTTATTTATTTATTCGTTCAACTTGTTTTATTTATTTAGATATATAGTGTACTTTACAATATAAGCTGCCCAGTAATCGGCTCCACCATGTGTCTTCGCTCGCCCTCCAGCGAGAGGGTAAGAGAGCAGCGCGCATATACCAAACAATTGTAGAGAGATTAAAAAGCGACTTTCAATAAAGATCCAATCGATCCTGTCTGTGGAAGAGAGAGAGAGAGAGAGAGAGAGAGAATAATCTCTCGAAACCCCTCACCAATCCCGCGGCTATCTCGATCGTCCTGGTTTCGATCAAGTATCCTTGGAATGCATCTTATCACGCTGTAACATCGCGTGTCGAGATGCATTCCGTGCACGCATACCAGGACCCGAAGACTACAGTTAAGACACTTTGTGTTAATCGAATGAAGTTTTTTTGAACAATACTGAAACACGCTGTGAGGCCATCGTCATCGATCCCTCCCGAGAAAAATCCTGAAAGAAGATACGTTCCTATCCGTGCATATCTACGGCGATACCTTGAAGAAAGACGCGCGCGTTTAGTGATCGTAACAGTAGTCTGTGCTTCCCTTCGTCGTTTTAGCTTTCTAAGTGAAAGGATCGCGTATCGCATCGTATCGCATCGCATCGTTTACGGTTGGACAAAAATGATTGCCCGTGAAATCGCGTCTCAAATCGACTGCGAAGAGAGTCGGGGGAGAGTCGCTTCTTCCCTGACTACCGTTACTAGGACTACGGTCGTTGTCGCGTCATCTGTCGCCATTATCTGTCCACCGCGTGTCCATCGTATCGCGTTGTATCGTGAAATTGGAAAACGAGTGTCGTCGCACGACGCGAAAACTTCCATCGCTGCTCTTCCAAGTTCTCCCCTTCCCCTCATTCCTCGCCGTTGATCCTCTTCTGCACGTGACCTAGATATCGCGCGAAACCCTCGCTGGCGTGCTTGAGAATCGTCAAGCCCAGTCTGAACTTGATCTCGGCCACTTTCTTCACGAAATTTATGAGACTGAAGCCCTCCGAAGGTTTTTGAGTGGTCGAGCTGTCGAACCATTCGGCGGTCGTCGCTTCAGGATTCTTCGGGTCCGCGTCATGCGTGGTATCCTTATCAGGGAAGTTTTCCGAAGAGACCGTGGTACCGCTATCATCCGTTTTTCCGACAATTGTGGCAGTCACAGGGATCTTCGTCGTTTCTTCCGTGTGCTCTAGGATGGTTTTTAAGGTAGACGCCTTTGCGCGCGTGTTAGCTTCTTCCTCTTGCTTCCTTATTTGTCCCTCGAGATCTTCCACCTCGTTGTTCTCGTGGCTACCCCTCTTGTGCGGCACCCCGCGACCCGGCAGCGCCGAATCGATAATGTCTAGAATCTCGTTGCTCAGATCTTCCTCCTTCTCCATTTCTTCGCGCTCTTCTTCCAGTTCGCGCTTCGACGGTATTATCTGTATCACCGATTCTCTCTTCGACCTCAGACTTCGCCCTCGGTCGTTCTTGGCGGCCTCAATGGCGCGTTTGACTTTAAGAGATCGCGGTCCATGCTCGACAGCCACCGCGGTCGGCGTTATCTCAATTTCCTCGTATCCGTCGTCCGGTCGGATAGTCGACGGACCCAGATGGCCATAACTATGCAAGGCGGCTGCGTTCGGGAAATCGAAGCCCTGCGCAACGTCTCTGTCATACTGCGTCTGTTCGACCTCCGTAGACATGTAGCCAACGTCTTTCTTGTTGTCCACCGGCAAGTTCGACACTTTCACGTCAAACGGATATTCCTTGGGCACGTTGCCAACCACGAATTGCCGATTCACCGTCGAACTTCCCGCACCGACTTGCGCCGTCAGATCTGGACGCTTGCGATCGTAGTAAACCGGAGTAGTTTGTGTCTCTGGATATCGGAAGTCTGTGTTCCGATACTTTACCGCCGGCAGGGTGTTCTCCGCTGTTTTGTAAACGGGAGAAGTAGACACCGACGGATATCTCGAATCGACCTTCTTCGTCGTCTGAGTGTCGTAGGCGCCATCGTAATGCTGATAATTATAGTAGTTACTGTTGTAGTTGTCTTTCCCTGCCGGATACTTATTCTCATAATTCGTCATACCCTGGAACACCTTGGACAACATCTCTTCCTCGCTCTGTCCGTAATTACCGCCGTATTCATCCATATTGTACTTGTAGTTCGGCTCCACCTCGTAGTTTCTACGGGCGATTGTACCGCCAAAGGGATACAGGAAGTACGAAGCGAGACCGAGACCCAAACCTACTAGCGACATGACACCGAAGCTGGGCATCACTTCACGACTGAGGAAGTTGTAGATCTGAGTGCTGATTGCCTTCTGCGGCTGCTTCTTCTTGGTCTTCGTCGTGTTCGCCGCGATCTTAGTCTCAGGCGCGATCTTGGATTCTTGCACCGCGTTATCCAGGTAAGTGGGATCAGTAACGCCCCCGCTGGTCTCCATTAGGACAGGCATCATCGCGACTGTCGTCGAGCTTGGCATTGAGGTCGTAGGTTTACGCCTGCGATTCTTGTTCTTCTTCCTCTTCGAGTTATGCCTCGGCCGCTTCGTGGTCGACGCTGCTGTACTTGTCATCGACGTCGTCGTGGCTGCCTCCGTTTGCGTTTCCACATTGATTTTCGTCAATTCGGGATTAAAGTCAAATTTTAGATCTATTCTGGATTCATTAAGATCATCCGTATCCTTCATCACGATCTCATCCATTTTGTTCTTGTCAATCTTCTCGATCTTCAGGATCGGCGCGTTTACTTTGATCGGCTCTATTTCGATTTGCGTAGTCTCCACGGGTTTCTTCAGTTGCACCTTCAGCACGTTGTTCTCCTTTGTGCCGATCGGCTTTGATCTCACCGGCACCTCCACAAGATCCGCACTGGACGCATTCGAGTTGAACATGGTACTGCCGCTTAGGATGGTCGCGGTAGTAGCTGGAAGTAAAGTAGTCGGAGTCTTCTGTGTGTCCATGAGCACCGACGCTTTTATCTTCGTAACGAACATCGGCCTCTCGGTGTTGTCCGGCTTGACCAGCGGAGTCGTGATGATTGGAACCGGCTTAAAGGTTACCTTCTCGATCTTAGCTGTCGATGCGGAAGTCTCATTCTTCGCTGTTTCAGGTTTGATCGTGGTTTTCCTTGTTGGCTTCGGTCTGCTCGGTTTCGCTGTAGCCGGCTTCGTTGTTGTTACCTTCGTTGTCGTCGGTTTGGAGTGTGAAGTCGTTTTCGGTGTGGTAACTTTCGGCTTAGGAGTGGTTCGCGGTGGCTGACTCTTCTTTGTTGTAAGAACGGTCGTCAACGTAGCCGTTCCGTTGCTCGTCGTCGAAGTGCTCGTTGTTGTGGTGCGGATCACCTTCAGAGTCGTGCTCGATGAAGTCGATTCTGTCTTTTCTGAATCCTGAGTAATTCTTTCTGGTTTCAAAGTAGTCGCGACCTTCTTCGTCGTCATCACAGTTGGTTTTTTTGTAATCACCGTCACTTTCTCGGTGGTTATGACAGGAGTCAATTGCGGTGTCGTCTTCTCCATGAGTTTTTCAAGCTGCGGAATCATCTCCACTTTTTCAATTGACGAGCTCGGTCTCACCGTAAGTCGCACCTCCGTCTGGAACGGCTGTTGCGTCTTTATCTTCTCGACTTCCACGCTCTTCACAGTCGTAGATGGCGGATTCAGCAGAATCCAAGTGGAGATACCACCGGTGGTTGTCGGGTGATTTTTATAAGCAGTAATCAGCCTCGTAGTGCTCATCTCCCGCTCGAGCTCCTCTTCCGTCATCGCCATCGCTTGGCCCGGATGACTGGCCTCGAAGTAGCTGAACTTGGAATTGATCGGCCTGCCGTAACTCACGGGCTCCAAATTGATCTCCGAACTAACATCCCTTATCAATGAAGGGGTGTTCTCCGAGTATTTCGGCGTAGTCGTGTGTTCAGTTTTGACGAGATCCTTGTTATTTACCTTTATTGCATCTTGTGGATTTGTAACGTTGAGGAGTTGAGTGGCAACAGTTCTCAGAGATTGATCCATGTATTGCAGATCCTTCAAATCACGGTGGGTGTCGTTCCGTTGCCCGCTGAAATAAAATTTCACCGTTAGATTTGTTATAAAGTTATGAAATATAGATTTGTATTTATGCTGAGTATTTCCAATTTAAATCAATGTAACGTTATTAACACGACGTATCATGTTTTTTATATAAGAAATTTATTATATCCTATTGTGTGTTTATAATAAATATTGCATAACGCTATTCCGTTTTATTATGAATAATATAATTTTTATTAATTATTCACAGAATAATAAAGCACACGCTCTTCCTCTCTCTCTCTCTCTCTCTCTCTCTCTCTCTCTCTCTCTCATTTCTTACGAATATCTTTTTAATAAATAGATTTTTATACATTTTTGTAAATAATTTTTTATTTTTATAAAAATATATATGGCAGGATGAATTAGAGGATTAGCAAAAATGTCTAAGGATTACATGTTACTGAACATTATTCTTACCTTTTTTATGTAATAATTAAGACTTGATTTGTAAAAGATTGACACCATCATCAAGCACCATAAATATAAATAAAAATTAAATGTAAAATAAGAAAGTAATAAAATATAATAAAGCAATGTAACTTAAAATATATTATTATGTCTACAATATATTTTACATAATAAGTAAACTAAAAAGATTAATCTAAATTGAAATTTCTTTAATTCAGTTCAAAATTTCAAGTTATTTTCTGTTATCAAAGATATCTAGAAGCATAATTAATTTTTAATTGATTCGCAACTGAAATTAAAAGATTTTCGTGATTTTTTAACTTTAAAAAAGAAATAGATAACAGAACTATAGTCTTAGATTTAGTCTCCATTCTATTTTACAATAGATAACTTTCAGTTTATCAAGAATATAAATTTTTTTGAACATAATTACAAAAACTAAGAAAAAGATGGCGAGAAATTAAATTTAATGGAACAAAAGTTTTTATTTTTAATATACTTATGAAACTAAAATCAGTAAATTAAATATAAGTGTAATCACTAAATATTCTTGTATAATTGGAAATTAGAAAAATGATATTAATTTAATATTATATGTAATAAGATTTTTAATACTAATTAATGTTTTCTTTATCATCAATTTTATCATTCTTTTGACAGTAATAGATTAGGATTTAAAGGAATCATTGGGGTGCAAAGATAGGAAATTATATTTTTTTATATAATATACATGAAGGCATAAAAAATTATATAACCGCCCAATAAAGTATTAATCTTTTGTTTTGAATGTTTTATTAACATTACATATTCGTTGGCACAAATACTGCTAATGCCCTGAAATGCTGTAAAATTTAATTAAGTTAAAATATACCAATAGAATACAACAGAAAACGCAAATCAAACTCATTGCAATTCTATATCAAGCTAGACATAATTTTCATGATAGTTTCCATATCGCGTAATTCTCCAAGCATTCGAATCAGTATACAATTATAATCGGTAAACTATATTTTTTTCTATAAATAATAAGAATTCTTTGATTTATATTTGATTTATATTAAACTCGCTAATTTGATAAAATTATGAACGAAATAATTCATCATCGTTTATTTACGAAAAATTTAGCAAAGAAATAATATTAAATATTATAATCAGAGCATTTCTTTTAAATACTATGTAAATAATTTATAAATAAACGATACGATAAAAGGAAAAAAATCGCAAGTCTCATTATTCTATACATAGTTCATAATAATGATAAATATTATCTACATAACGCGAATTAATAATTATTAATAGTAATGTAGTAAAGTATTAAAGTAGATTGCACTAATTATTGCCCAATGTAATTAGTAAGTATTTTCTTACCACGCTACTTTTGGTAAGAATAAAGCTATTAAATTATATAAAAATAAATAATTATATAAAAATATATTGTTTTGCAATATAACAATCTTAATTATTTTACATAAATTATATTTATAAAGGACGGATGTGAAAACTATTAATTATTATATTTATTTAATTACTATTTTATCCACCCAGATAAGTAAGCCTCATCCTTAATGAATGAAAATATCATACGATTATCCTGCATTATCATTATATGCGCTACATCAGCGCATCCATATAATGTTTTAAAACAAACATAATCACCTAGCTACCTTTTCTCCTTGCTTTCCTACTAACTACGCATTATTTTCAATCCAATATCGAACGATGCAAATGATCATTATACTTCGTAAATTCTATCCAATTTAAGTAAAAGTAACTCTAAAAGCGGGAGTGTACTTGCTTCATACAAGCTTTATGCCATGGCTCTCCTACTTATCCGAAGATCACCTAGCGTCACAAGAGCAATCGAAGTGCAATTCATCTTCTGCGCTTCCTACGTCTACTCTTCCACTCATTCAGACGATCGTACTTGTGCACGGCTCGCCTAACGAATTCTTCGAGATTCGGTGCGAAAATGATCGTCTTGTGAGCGGAACGCCCGAAGTCGAGGACGCTCGGTATCGCCCATGGGAAGACGACCGCGGCTACGCCGAGCATGCCGGCTGCCATTGCGGCAAACGGTGCCGCGGCGAGGCTGAAGAAGCCGTAACTCAACGGATTTAAAAAGGAAAAATACGTAAAAACCGAAGCTATGGAGTTCAATACATTGCCTGGAGAGAAATCATCGTCGTCGTCATCGTCATCGTCATTGGACAACGATCCTGAAGCGCCTGATGACAAAGATGGACTAGCTACGCTTGATGAACCGGGTTTAACAGCGACACTTGGCCGGCTGGGAAGACTCGGCAATGCTGGCAATGCAGGCAATTGCAAGGAACCCGGCGCCAGAGCGTTATTGGACTGACCCTTCACCGGGCCAGGTTTTACTAAATACGGGGGCAATTCCTCGCCAGTCACGGAATTTTCGGAATCGATACTTCCGGCAGATGGCCCACTCGCGGAAGCGACGGCTGGTGGATCGACCGCGGAACTCGACGTGTCATCGCCGGGGCCGTCGACGGACGATCCAGCGGGGATCGCCGTCACTTCCGCGTCCACTAACGGAACGCTCGAGCCGGACACGCTGATCTGAGTACCCTGAAACACTTCGATGGTCGATACTCCCGAGGATTGAACGGGATCGTTCCATTGATTTGCGATCTCATCAGGATCTTTCTGGGAATCGTAATAATTGTGCTGACTCGGTTGCGGCGCCTCGAGTGGGATAGAGCTATACGTTCCAGTTGACGCGGTTACATAACTGTCTATAGAGTCCAACTGAGAAAGATCGGTGAACGCCTCGGCATATTTCTCGCTCTCGTCCGCGTCGCTCTGCGTCGCTAATGAGGTCTGCTGATCCTCCGCGATCGCCGGTGCGCCACTTGGCGTGAACACATTCGTATTCGAGACGTGCGAATTAACGATTATGTTTAGATCGGTGCACCCTTCCTTGCTTTGAATCGTATTGTTCACTCGGGTGTAAGTGTTTATCATGATTGTCGGACATTTTTCGCCAAAGGTGGACGAAGAAAGGGTATCGGTCTCCTGTTTGGAAGGCTCCTTTTCTTCGTCCTTCTGGGAAGTGAACATTATGTGAACGTTGGGTCTTTGAGCTAAGGGCTCCGAGGAAGACTCTGAAGAAGCTGCTTGATCGATTGCCGTGTCTATTTCGGGCAATTTTAATTGTGACACGGTTACATTCGGCTTCTTCAAGCCGTCATTCAAAATATGAACCACTGTATTCTGCGTAACGTGTGTCAAAGGGTTGTAAACGGTCTTGTTTCGCAGTGACGCCACATCGGACCAAGAGGACGGTATAAAAGTAGCAGAGGAATTTAAAGAATCTGCTGTGTATTGAGGATGAGCTATTGAATTCGGGTTTGATCCTTGGATCGGATAGCTCGTATCTATTTTATCAAAATCTTGATTCAGGGTATCCTGAAGGACAACTTCATAATTGTCGACGTAAGCGTTCAACGGACGATTAGGTTCCAAGTTCTCGTAGATCGATTCGATCGGCTCGATCGGTTTGTCGTCATTGTAATCAGAAAATTGCGTACTGTTTGGAACGATAGGCGGTACCTTCAGCCAGTGAATGATTTTCTTCACGCTGGAGTCGAGAATCGGGTCCATATGATCAAAATAATTATTTGACGCCAGAATCGGCATTCCGTCAGCACTCGAAAGGCCCGACTCGTGACTCGAGTCTTCCAAGGACGAAGTGTACTTCTCGTAATTGTACAGATCCTCGAGGTCCTGAAGTGCAGTGTTCGGCCAATTCTTCGAATTGTATTGAACAGGCGTATCGCCGTTCTCTTTTTTATTTCCACCACCGACTCTCTGACTCGGCGACTTCTGAACGGACGAAGAGTGGCTGTTCTTTGTCGGTTTGGACGTCGCGCGATTGCTCAAGCCGACAGGCTTCCTCGCAGCTGTTTGCATGAAATGGCCCTTTGCTGGCTGTCTTAATTCAGCACCGGTAGAATCAACGTTACTATTCTTCAACTTCGTGTTCAACACGCTACTGACGTTCCGTCGATTCGAAGTCGAGTATGGATATCGAAGTTTAATGAAATTTCTATGGGGCGTACCTGCGTTCTTGTGAGGGAACGCAAGTGGTCGACCGACGACTTTAGATTTCGAATTCGGGATCAAGGTCGTCTCCGTGCTGTGCGTCGATCTTCTTGAATTATTCAAACCGTCGTCGCGCTGGTTGCCGCCAATACGGCGAGAAGAATCATTGATGACACCCAGTTTCGAATTTCCGTGCGAAATCACGATCGAGTCTACATCTTTACGAATCGAATTACGATTTCTGTGAATAGCAGCCTCTATCTGAGAATTACTCGGAATCCTTGCCTTCGCTATTTGCAAGGAAGATCTATTTACATCCTGCTCCAACTTCCAACGTGATGTCTCATCTCCAATACCCTCATTCGCGAATGAATCAGACCTAATCGAACTCGACTTCCGACGATTTTCTGCTGCGACAGAGATATCGTCATTTGTCTTCTGGAAAGCAGATGCATGAGTTGCTAAGAAATCATTTCCTATTGAATACAAGTACCGCGTCTGACCGACCGATTCGAGATTTCCATTCGGAGTCACTCCAGATTTCAATCTCTCTGAATACCCAGTATGCATCTTACCGGAATAATTCGTTCGAAT
Source organism: Tetramorium alpestre (assembly GCA_021460005.1). Taxonomy (NCBI): domain Eukaryota; kingdom Metazoa; phylum Arthropoda; class Insecta; order Hymenoptera; family Formicidae; genus Tetramorium; species Tetramorium alpestre. The sequence continues at coordinate 146,095 of JAJVSH010000061.1, read as the reverse complement.
GACTTTTACATCGGGGCTAAATCTCGTCCAGCCTATCCTTTCGTTCGGAATTGTTTTGGAATCGCTAGAGGAAATATGAGACGAAGATCCGTCTACCTTGCTCGATTTTCGAACATTGGCAATTTTCGCGATTTCACCTAGCACATCCGTCCTTGGAAAATGTGAAGAAGCGTTTACCGCTCTAAATTCAGGCATCGTCCAGATGTCGTCGATCTTGGAACGACGAGCGCTGAACGATCGCGCCGTCGCGTTCGGGACGAAATCGCCCGCGCGTGAACCGACTGCGTTATGCTCGCGCGAAGAATCGACACTATCGCGGAAATGTGTGATATACGACTTTCTACTACTTCCGGAAGTCCCTGTATACCTGCTATCGTCTCGAACAATGTCGTGTGACTTGCTCGAAACTTGGATGCCTCTCCATCCCGCGTCGCTCCTTTCTATCATCTTCGCTTGCGAATCCGCACCTAAAAAAAGAAAAGCGTTTTAATTTTAGGTCTTACACGGGGATTCTAGTGACACAAACAACCTGCCGACACGCAACGTCGACAAAGCTTGCGAATAATGCGCTAATAGCCAAACACGTGAAATCACTATCCCGTTACAGCACGAAGGTTTCTCAATGCCTTAATTCGAGCGACTGCCAAGTTAAACACTTCCGTCTTAGGAAATTCGGTTTTGCAAGGAAAATGCGGGTGGTAACGTTAACGCACGAGAAGCAGCGACGTAATTACGGCGTCGCGTAGAAGGCAAGTTGTTATCCGACACGCTACAACAATTGATGCAATTGAATAATTACGCGATTGGTGCATCACGTGCGTTTTCACCATAATTGGAACATTGAACGCAAATTTAATCCTTTTGAAGAAGAAATGAATGACTCATTATTACATTGAAAGAGAGAAATACAATTGAGTATTACCGTCGTAAATACGAATCTACCGAGTAAAACGCAAAGTCGGGCTATTGTATACTTCTAAACACTTCTAATCACTATTTGATCATTCTCTGACTGCCGCAATTAAGATGCATTAAAAGATAACAGATCTGCAATTGAATTAGCAATTGAATAAGCGCGGTTCATTGGCTACGATTGCACTGCGAAGAAAGCATCAATTTCGTGTTTAGAAAATCGTTTCCTGCTGCCAGCTTGTCACGTTGCACCGCTTTTATTGCTAAATAATCGTTTCGTTGCACCGATCACTTCCGATCGCGTCATAACGTTATATATATATCGTAATATAATTTTCTGTGGGATACCCACCATTCTGAGGTCTGGTGTCGCCCGATCCTGCTATCAGCAGGACCACCACGATCTTTAACAGCTGCATCCGCATTTTCGAACTGAAACAAAAATCCAAGAAAAATTTTAAAATCAGACCTACAAGAAAGACCATAGAAAAATTACGCGTAACACATTTGCAAATGCAGGGACTACGTTCTTGAGGATGATGCGCGACGAATTGTAAAAAAACAGATGATCCCGCGAATCGAGATTCGCGAGGCTAGAGGCTGTCCTCGACACGATGACCTACACTCAAACGCTAAACCTGATCTTGAACAACAAACTAGATCTCGGATGAATCTCTCATTGCACTGTGTCTTAAAGACAACCAGTCAACAGGAAGAGAACTTACCGGTCGCAAAAAAAAACCGATCTTGCGTGATCGCGAAAGGCGTGATTGCGCGGCACGTACGCGAGGAGAGAACGACGGTCGGAAACGCGTGGAGCAAGCGCGCGGAAGTCGAGGGTTTTAATTTTATGACCGACAAAGATGCGACGCTTGCGTTAATATTCATGAGGATGGACACGCATCAACTGTATTGCAAAAATTTCTACCTGTACTATATACTTAAATTTCAACAATTGCTCTTACGATAATTCGATGATGTGTGCTTTATAAAACGAATACAAATTAACCGAACATTACTCTCTAATTTATTGTAGAATGATATTAAGCAAAATAGAAATGATTTAATTATCTTTGTTTCCCTTTCTTTCGCTAATTCAATTTTTGTTATTTTACAAATAAAATCGTAAATATAACAAATAAGTTCTTGTATGTATACATATATAAGACACTATTTATTATATTATTATTAAATTTATATATGAAACAATGCCAAAATTGATAAATGATAGAGATAGATATTTGAATAAAGTATTGTTTGAATAAAGTATTCTTCTTTATAACTGTGGATTTTCAAAAATTACGATACATATGATACAAAAAGGAGAGAGATTATTTTCTCAAATTTTCTTTCAAATATTAAGAATTTTATAAATGTATCAGACAAAACAGTCAGAAAACATAAAAAAAATTTAAAATACATGCAATCGTAAATGGTTACCAGTGACGCAATTGTCGAGACAGTTGATTCTGGCGAGTTTACTGCGCGACGTGAATTTCTGATCACCGATTTGTCAACTAAGGTCTATTGAAAGCATATTTGTATTCGATGCTCATTTCCGATTGTTCCAATCGTCTATGCACGCGGAATGCGAACAATAAGATTACTTTATCATTGACGTAAGTTAAGCATTCATCTGCACAATAAAATTCAAAAAATTTCCGTGCTGTTAAATTAGGAGTTTCTGAAAAAGATTTTTATTTGCAACATAGATAATAATCTTTCTCAGAAATTCCTTAAAATTCAAATAAAAACTGTAACGATTGCCTCTGAATAAGAATCATAATCAATAAATATAAATTAAACATTTATATAAAAATATTTCTATAAATCAAATATATGTATAAATATTTTAATTCGAAAACTATACGTCATGCAGATAAAATAATACTTAAAATATCGTCTCTAGCGGTCACGGGCGCGCAACAGCGAGGAGGGGGCTGATCATAAACGAACGGAACGTTCTTTCTCCAGCATTGAAATCTCCACCGAAGGTTTTAACGAAGGCTTTCAGCCTCGACCTGAAGAAGCCAATGCACTGTAAACCCTACATTAACATCTCCCGCGAATGGAATTCTCTAACGATCACAGCTGATTGTCACACGGGTTTTTTTTTACCGTTGCATTTTTTTTCATTTTTATATTCGTGTCCGCTAACGGTACCGAACCGGGCGTCGATCTTCTTCGGGCGTCCGTCGTATGTGACGCCGCGTCGTGCATCTCGGGGAAGCGTGCGAGAAGACCGACAAGACATTATTCCATCGGTAGAATAGCCGTAGAATCCGACGCGTGAATTCTACGAGCGGGACACGTACCGTTAACCATTTGAATGTTTCTTCACGAACCAGAAAACGCTCGCAGGCTCTGTTGAGTTGCAAACAATCTTGTGAAGAGATTTATCATTGAACTGAATGAATTTATCAAGTAATATATTAATCAACCGCAATACTAAATATATTAATTTCATTAAGTATAAAGAGAAGAATTTTAAATTTGACGAGTTAGATTTAATTTTCAAATACCATCAATTTTTGGGGGGGCGTTGTATATGTGAAAATATGTAATTCAAAATTAATAATAAACAAATAAAATAACAAGATTATTATTCGCCACACTTGTAATAATTATTACGTGTAAGATAAACGCTTTAATTTAAGATAAGATCATTATAAGAATTTCAATTTGGGTATAATTATTTGAATAAAATCGATAGAAAGAGTTTTATCTTTTTAATGAATAGAACCGTTGTACGCAACAATAATTGTTATTATTCATGCTCTTTTTATTTACGCACTGACTATTTTCGGTGGCGAGCATGATAGCAATTTTCTGTAACATTCTAGCGTAAATAGACGCAAATGCATTTACAGGAAGCTATTCACCCCTCCCCCATACCTAATTTGGCTTATTCGATAACAAAAGTTAAAACTTAATCAATAATAAATTAAGATTATAACGAATAAGAGAAACGATAATACAATATTTTGTAAATTTATCAAATATATTAACAAACTATTACTTCTTTCCGACATTTTCATAAATTTTATCACTGATAAATGTTTAAATAAAAAAATAGAAACAGTTCAAAACGTATCGACGGTCTGAGAGGGAATCGCCGAAGATTATTCGTAATATTCCCGAGATCGCTTCAAGAACAAGATCCCCGTTTCCGGAACGCTGCACGCCAGCGGAAAAGATCGCGCTCAATAAAGATACGCTATTTAACAAACAGATTTGCGCTCTAACGAGCGCCGAACATCTATCGCCGCTAGAATTAGATCACGGCGGATAAGAAACGAAACGTGACAAGGCATGAAGAATGGCAGAACGATCGGCACTGAGAGCACGTCTCTCGATCATCCGGGTCAGTAAATCGCATTAATTTCGACGCGACCAGATCGGATCTTATTCGGAGAAGTAGATAAGCGGCTGTATTATGAAAATCAGATATGCCTCCACCGTGACCGTTTCGGGCAATAGACGTTTTTCACGCAAAAGTGCTCTCTTATTGATCTCTATTTTAACCCACATTAATAACGATAATGCTTGCTACTTCGTTATCTCGGAAGATGCAATGACTAACTTTTCATCGGTATGAAGCTTTCATTATGAGAATCAGTGTTATTGAAGCGTGAAAAACTAAATAATTCAATGACAGAGAGAAAGAGAGAGAGAAGAAAATTGAAAGTATTCATACGTAAGAGAAATGTAACGACTATTTTTCTTGTACACGTGAGTTTATTCTTTTGCCGGAACATTAATAATTTTGAAAAATGCTTCTAAGATAAAAGAGCGATATCTTTAATTCTGCGATATATTTGATACCATGTTCCTTCTTATTAGAAATCAAATTTTAAATTTTAATTTGATATTAAATTAACAAAACTTTAATTCGAAAGAGATTTTAAAAGTTAAAAATTTTTTAATTCTGAACTTATTAAACTTATAAAACATTTTCCATCAATACAACGTTTGATCCGGTAAAAATAGGTCAGTAGCATATTAATATAATCGGTGCATTCATTTTCAAATCTCTTTTGGAGCGTAGCATATAAATTCCAAAAGTGCTCCCATTATCTTTAATCATCTAATGAGACAATATAGTAAGACCGTGCAACACGATTCAACAAGTGTAACATAACGTAATGATGCAAAAAAAAGAGAAACAGGAAGAAGAGCAGTGAGCTCTTCACGAGGAAGTAACTGCGAGTTGTGGCGCAATGAAATAGATACAAGTCTAATTTATATGCGATATCATATCTTGAACATGAACCGTGCCTCTGTTATTCGTTTTTGTATATCCTTATAATATTCCTCATTTACATTTCTCAATAAGATGATATCTTCGCGCATTCATTAAATTCGTAACCGTTATATAATTCTAAATGCGGAAATTCATAATTAATTATTTTGTATAAATTCCGTTATTTTTCTGTTCGTCATTTTTAAAGCAAAATTTTTATGATGTTGCATTTAATAAGAAAATGGTATTCATTCAGCCGGTTGCATGTTAAAATGCAATTGATATTTTTTCAAGAAAGAATATTACAGATCAATGCACGAGCTGGCAAATGCGGATAACTTTAGTCAATTAATAATCAACATTCAGCTGAGGAAAATTAAACGGAGTACCAATCAAAATTATCATTAAAGATATTGTGAATATTAAATTACATTTTTATATTCATACTGACTATATATCCTTGTTTAGATTTTGTTTTTTAAGAACAAGCCAATTATTATTTTATTTATGTAATACCTTTCAAAATAATTACATTTGTGAAAATATTTATTTAAAAAATCTAGGATAACAGCAAATTTTTACATAAATTCGCATGATTCAGCAAATTAAACATGCAACTTGGAATATTTAATAATTGTCACAAATTATCAAAGTCTTACCTATGTTTCAAGTAATTTGATGAAGCATGAAATCACTTCAAACGCGATCGCCACACACACCCGATCTCGCGAAGCGCACGATCGCGGAAATACGCGAAACGGTTTTTACCGTGCACCACCGATCCCCCGCGCGTTAATCCTTCGACAACCACCTGTTCGGAAGAAAAGAAGAGATACCACAGAAAAAAGCTCGAAGCGCTTAGAGCGAACTCCGGAAACCGTGCCGGTTACCGCGATATTTAAAAATTCACGACACGAGAAGAAGGAAAAGAACGGATCGCGATGTCGCGACACCGGACGAAGCGGACTGAAGCGAGGAAGAGCGTCGGAAGACGCGTGTCGACTACCCGGACGATGTTTCGACAATGGTGCACGGCTGACTGGCTGTCCGACAAGTCGTGCTCGCGTACCCAGGTTGGAGAAGGTTGGAGAAGGTTCGTAGCGAGCCGAGGAAGAGGGTACGGTGCACGCGCGCTCGCCTAGCCGTGAGGAGGCAAGTCGAACGAAGGTGGAGCGCGCCTGGCCGGCGCGGCGCGCGCGGGCCTTAGGACCCGTTATACCCGACGGTGCTACGAGATCCGCCCGAGTTGAACAACCTTCGCTCGTCGCCCGTTGTCGTTATTGCCAGATACCATGCGCGTATGCTAAGCGCGAGCGAGAGAGGCTCTTTCCGCCGCCGCCACCACCGCCGCCGACGACGATCGATGCCCGAAGTGGGTGAACTTGACGTACGGTGCACACGGCGATACGGTATCTCTCGAATGCTTCGAGCGGTCCCGTATCCGGAAGGGCACGCTTTTAAATTCGATTTGTTTCCTGCGAATATCGAGTCCAAATGCATTTAAAGATAATTGCTTGAAGAAGCACCCTGAAGATACAAATCCAATCGTATTGAAACGTAGAAAGATTCTCAGCATTTTTCTCAATCAAAAGTGAGACGATATAAAATGATAGAAAGTTATATTTTCTATAAGTAAGAATTACATAATGCGAACGTAATTTGAAAAAGAAAACTTTACAATCCCAATCGTTTCGAGCATAGAGTCGTAATTCTGGAAGAAAAATAGAGAACCCTTCGGACACTTTGAAATCAACGATTGAAAGTCGAGCTGACTTAAATATCGAGCATAACATAATTACAGACAAAATGGCGACATCGAATCTAGATAAGGAAGTCGACATTCGTATTAGATCAGGAAGAAAAGTGAATTGCCGAACTTTCACGATGTGGATGCTGATATCGGTATCAGCATCTATGCGCGTCCGTGAAAGTTATAATATTCACTTCGTTGTACGGTGCAATAAGCATCGCAATGCTCCAGATAGAACTGACGTATAACAACGGAATGCGTTCATATTTTCTTATTTGAAAAATATTTATTGACATTTCCCACATCAATCAAAACATGCTTAGGATTTTCAGACGGGAAGCGAAATTTATATTTTCATGTAAAAATTAAATTATTTTCGAAAGGACCTTTATCTTTTCAATACTGTACTTTTACGTAAAATATTATAAAAAATTGTAATAATACAATAGTTTAATTAATACAAAAAATACCGCGGAATATATGAAAAATAAAGACGGTTCTTTTTTTTCACGCATCTAAATGGAATTTTTTTTTATTATTTTCATTACGTCAATTAAATAATAGCCTCATCAAAATTACAAAATTCAGATTGGATAACGTTACCAACAAGAATTGTGTCAGACAGAAATTACTGTTAGTTGATAACGTTGAGCAACTTTGTTCCAGCCCATCTTTAACATCCTGCACACATTCTGACAGCATGATGAAGGGTTCACGCTATCGGTGATGAGGCGATGCGTGATGCTAACTGATGGTTAATTCAGGAAGTAGTTTTTCCTGAATGCATTGAAATGCGAGCGGGTGTCGACCACGGAGAGGAGCGCATTCCGAACGCTAGAGACGCCGAAGCCGAGGAACACGATGTTGACTTGAATCGGGATCCAAAAAATCGATGAGGGAGGAGAATCGACGCGCGATAGAACATCACCCGAGTGACGAAAGACGCCGATCTGTTCTAATGGTCCTGGACAGTTTCCCAGTGCGTGCCAGTGATCCACTTGTCGCGTCGTAACGCATAATCAGACAATTGCTGATTCGCGGAAAAACATTTGCTTCCGTCGCGCCACGCGGCTCTGAAATCTCTCCGTAGTAATTTTACAAAAAAAAATTTACGTAACACTCACGGCACTCGTATAATCACAAACAGGCTTTTTCATCGTAATAATGGCAAAAAATTCGAATACGTTATCTCAGTCAGTAAGGATACGCTGAATTACGAGTTAAGTGGTTCAACCACCATCTGTGCTCGTGAAGTAGAATAATAAGCAGAGAAAGGACAAGTCATGGCATTTAGCAGCAAAAGAGCTGCTCGTAAATCTTCTTATTTTTTTCACTTACTTCAACTATATACCCCATGATTATTATTCCGAAAGTAACTTTAATAGGAAAATGTCCATTGAACGTCCTCTGTAACTCTACTTATCATCCTCTCGCGCGAGTAACACAAGCTACTTATTTCAAACAAAGGAGAAAATTTAGTTAGATTAATCTGAAATTAAAAAATGGAAATTATTTTCCGCGGCAGTTTTATCAACGATAACAATTTCCAAAACCAGTCATTCAAAAAATTTCTCAAAATATCTCGTTATACATGGAAACGATTTTAAAAATCTGTATATTTTCTTTTTTTGATGAATAAAGATGCTGGAACTTATGGAAAAATATAAACTTGATGTTGAAGATCAAGTTTAAACGCCGAAAAGAAGCAATGGCAAACCGGACCCGGAAGGTTCGTAATAACCGAACGTGCCGGTCGGCTGTCCCAGAATCATCCTCCGCCGCCTCGGCTCTTATGTGGGACATAGCGGCACTTCTTGCGGGCTTAGATACCTTCGCCGGCTGACAGCAAGTGGAGTCGCATCGACGTCATCGCCAGGGAACCATTTCTGAATTAATTTCTACGCGAGTGTGCACGTCTCGGACCTAGATTAATGCCTAGCTGAATGTCTCTCTCGCGATGGAAAATGCGATCAAATCACCGGTTGACGGTAAGATGACGTATGCTAATATGAATTGCAAATAGCGAATACTTTAGTTCATCACTCGGGCGCTTGATAAATAAGATAACAGCTTACGTTATGTAGCAGATCGTTAAATAGGTTGGCGAGGCGTTGAGAAGCGGTGAGATAATAATAATGGTAATTAGAATTTGTAATGAAGTGAGTATTCAATATTATGTTTAAATTTTCTTGTTTTCTTTCGTGAAAACTTCTTATATATTCTTATTCAGTCGGTGACTGCATTATTGCGTAATAAACAATTAATCATGCTTGAAAGCAGACTTCAAATGCACGTACGAACGTTGATATATTGGCAATTTCTATATAGCTTCCTAGTTCGTTGAAAAACAAATGGAAATGAATTATTCCTTTCGCTTTCCTTTCTCGTAATGCTTTATAAGCATCTTATTATTACTTATTATTATTATTATTATTATTATTATTATATTATCCAAATCACTACCTTTGATTATATTTTCCTTATCGATATAGACGCGTATAAGAGAAATTGCTCTTGAGTAATTTTCACCGAACACATTCGTCTTATGCCCACATTCATAATTAAGATGTCCAATGGGCTTATATAAAAATGATGAATTATAATGACGATGAATCACAGCGTGATCTTGTAGTTTGTTTTATATTTACCGTGCCATCACATAAAATCATCCGTAACGTTTCAATAATAATGTCATTGTCATTGTTCAATAGCCGAAAGCAAAATTGCGTAATTCTAAAACATTAACAAAAATTTATTTTTACTCTTTTTGTCAGCAAATTTTATTTCTCTCATTAATTTTTAAAAATCATAAAAAATTATTAATTAATTAAAATCGTGTACTTTCTTTCTTTTTAGGATGTAAAAATTTAATATAAAATAGGTAATGATAAATTAACACAAATATTTTTCTTGATCTAATAAAGTTAAACATATTCCTCAAATAAATCTATTAAATTTGTAACATGCGGTTATTTATCGAAATTAATTTTAGAAAAACAGAATATATTCGATATTTATCCTATATAGCATGTTATCCTATATAGCATGCCAAATATTTTATAGTGACAAGATATCAGCTGGCGTACGGCCTTGGCGCCTTTCTGCGGCAAACAGCCAACCGTCTTGCACACAAGGTCATGGTGCTGCCATTCAAGCCGGTACATAGCGGCGTTTACTGCATCGTGTTATTATCCTTTCGAAAGGAAAGGGGATGCTGGATAGCTCAGTAGTAAAGCGGTCGTCTGTTGAGCGCGAGAGATTCCGCATTCCCGGTCCTGACATCCAACTATACAAGGAATTTTTAGAATGGAAATTTATACCACCAATATAATAAAACGAGAATCACAAATCTCGATGAAACTGGGTAATAAAATCAATCTTACAAATCTGTGGAGTTGTATGTACATACATTCTAACAGAGAACGGAACCCCGCAGTAGAAGAAAAAGAAGAACAAGAGAAGAAGAAAAAATCACTTCTAGGAGATGAAAAGTTTAGTCCATGTACACAATTGAGCAATTATTATTTTGCTCAATTAATTAAAACCATGATTCAACTTTGTAACAACTTTGTTTATTGAAGCAAATATTTTATGCAATTTGTTATTTTATTTTAAGAAAGACTCGAACCAATAAAATTGAAAATTAATTTTTTTATTTTCACACACAATCAAATAATTTTATTAATTAAAAAACGAGAAACTCTGTGACATGTTTATTTTTTATTAATAATACGTGTGTATGTACTTCGCGGTATTTATACGTCCGAAATACGTTACGCGTGATGAATTTTGATTATATATTTTGATTATATATGTATATGTCTGGACGATCCATCGCATCTTAATGAACTGCTAACTCGACTTTATTAATCATATCGTATTGGATGGCGTCAGAGTACAGATATTATTTTTGAATTTTTCGCTTATTAACAGATCAAGGATGCGGAACGGATCGGCTTGGAATAGGACGCGTCGCGACGGGTTTAATTAGCAAATACTATCATAATTAAGTATGTATTTTAATACTTGACAGCTGCATATATCGATATTTATACAATATATCGGTTGTTAAAACTCCTTGCTGTTCTAGATTTATCCGTATTGCTGTGTTACGTCGTGTTATGTCGTGTGCGTCGTAGCTTAATGCGATCGTATTTTTTCAACATTATTCCTCTGTCACGATGTAGTAAAGTGCACATTGCGTGCGAGTAAGGTCGGAAATGTACATGTGAAGTACTGTGCGATTATCATGTTCTAATGATTAGTACGCGCGATCGTAATTAACCGTGTTTTCACGTGTGAGTGTTGTGTGAGTTTCGTGAGCGAAGAAACAGCAATAAAGAAGCAAGAGAGGAAGAAAGGGCCCGGAAAATGAGCGACGATGGAGCAACAGTGGACAATGTATTATCTATTATTTTTATGTATTAATCGTTTTTATGTAGATCACAATTTATTGGACTAATTTACAATCATTTAAAGTAAAAATAATTTTTATTTTCAATTTTAAATGTCAGTAAAAATTTTATTAAGAATTTATACTTACGGAAAAAAGTTTTAGTTTTTAAATTATGTAATTATTTCTTATTAGATGTATACTTAAAAGATAAATAAAAGATTTTGCGCAATAATTATTCTTTAAAATATTAATTATTTTAAACTTTGCTGTAATTTGGATTTTATACGAGTTACTGTTACAACTGCGCTGCTGTATAGCTGAGTGTATCAAATTATCTGATGTACAGATTAATATTCACAAATGTTTTAACCAAGAATTATATATAAACGTTCATCAATTTATATAATTGTCTATTGTATTGTATAATAAATACAATACACACATATGCAAAGCTCATGAAATAAATCTCATTGTTATCGACATGTTATTAATCAATTTAGTCATTTATTCATATATTTTACTTGGTAAAGATATTTTATGTTTTAAACAATGGAATTATATAAATTTAATTATCATTACCATTAATTACAAAACACATAAATCATTTTAATTAAAATTATTTTAAGTAATTGTCGTGTAATTAATCTTGACACGATATTCCAACAAGCAATTGCTCGGAAGTATCGACCGTGAATCAAATTATCGGCACGTTGATCATCGAACTAATAAGGAATTGCTCGTTCCAGTGAGTGAAAAGGAACAAAGAAGACCAAATGCGGCATCATCCATTTCAAAAGATGATACTTTCGGAATTTCTGATTATGATAAATGTTAATTCGTAGAACGTATAGATCGCAGATAGGAGCTACGGATGCGCCGCAAGATAAGATAGCAAAAGCGTATACGAGAAACGATCAGAGGTACCGGTATTGAGCAGAAGTGGTACCTAATTGGCACCTCGACTACTGCATCTATTAATCGTGTGCACATACACACACAGAATGAGGGAGAAATCCTAATTACAATATCTCCAAGTGAAGAATTTCGCAAAAATTGATAACAAAGAAAATGACTAAAAGCGAGCATTGTTTGACATTAATATAATTGCGATGAACCTAACTGACCATTATGTGCACTAAAAAGAAGCAGTTTGAAATAAAGATTAGAGAAACAAGTGCGGCCAGAAATTATTGCTTGTTAAATAATAATTATTACTACATTCTAGGAATATCTCAACGTAATTGTTAAAGTTAACAAAATATATAGACATATATTTATAACGTGTTGAGAGGAACAAAGAGTCAAATTTATCATCAGCCATTAATCCTACAACATACAGTGAGTCGAGAAAGTGATCGTTAATTATTGTCGAGTTAAACAGCAATTTAAATGGCTTGTTTGTAAACAGTCAGCGTAAAGTCATCTAACAGTGACTTCCTTCATGAAATTCAAATCAAACGATCCACTTCGTTTCCTCTAACGGACTGTTGAATCCTTAATCTTTACGCCTCCAAGTACTTCATTCTCTCACTTGGAAATTTGTGCTACATCATCGACGTCTCATTTCTCATGTAGGATATAAACTGCATGTAAATGCACAATATTGCCAATTATTCGAAGCTATTTTGCGATTGATCTTAAATATAATATTATATATAGATGATACATTTGAGATATAATATCAATTTGAGATAAAATATCTTACAATAACAATCTTATTTTTTTTTCATTTATTTGAACGAATATTGCCAAAAGCGTCGATATCATATCAAAACCGTGAACACGAATCAATGAAACTAAAAGCCGTGAAACCACAAATATCGCAAAAAAGATAAAACCACGATGAACGACGAAAAGCGAAGACCGCAAGAAAATAAAATAATAAAATATTAGGACAATAAAATAAACCTTAAAAATGCACAAAATTTGATATAAACTCGATATAAAGATAAAACATTGCATATGAGTGATCATATTATTTAGGCAAATTTGTGCTAAATATTTAAAATAATTTAAGATATGTTTATGTTTATGTATAAATTTTTCTCGAAAAAAAAATCCTAATTTGTAAACCATCAAAAGTACATCTGATTCATGCAATATTTAAAATATTTCTTATCTTTAGTTCGTATATTAATTATCATTAACTTACCCCTTTCGTATATTGCGAGTTGAGTCATTAATTTTCACGATCAGCTCTTGGTAGTAATTTTTCGCTGTTTAACGATTTCCGGGAATGCGGAAAAAATCCTACAACTTCATATCCCAGTTCCTTCCGCAGTCCGCGATAAGGTAGGCTGCTTCAACCGGCGGGAAAATGATTGTACGATGATACTACTGGGAGCTATTTCTCGTATTTCAACGGGACGTTTACACGGCCGGCAAATTTATGAGGCGAGACGTCCGATCTGAAAGGTAAGCCTGGCATGAAATATTAGATTTAAGGGGTGTTAACGCGGGACGAATATATCGAGAAATATTAACTATTTTGCGAGTGGGATATTTGCAATTCTTATGAGACAAATTAGAATCAATCACAATGTTAATTAGCATCCTTCCTTCATACACAAATGTTACATAACTATATGTAAAAAATTGTGATCGCGATAAACATCTTTAAATAAAAAACAATGTGTGTAAAGTGTAAAGTATGTAACATTTTATTATATTATATTACACTTGTTTCATAATCTTTTTTAATTTAAATTTTTTGATAATTTGCAAAAAAGTCATGATAAAAATAAATAATGATAATAATATTACAATAATAAATAATGAAAATAATATTGCTAGAAATTTTTACATAATTTACTTAGAAATAATTAAAAAATAACTTTGTATTTGAAAGATATTTATTCACAATCGATCTATGTCATCAGTATGATTGCAACAGATTAATGAATTTAAAGAATTTTGCTAAGATTCGATACACCGATGGTTATTCCTGAAATTGCTACACCGCGAGCTACAAATCTCGTTATAATATCGCGCAAATTTTTGCAAGTACATACCTTCGAGCCCTCGATTTTTCCAGCCTGTTTCTCGTTCGGGCGATCCAGGGCGTGCGGAGCCTCCAGTTCTAAGTAAAATCCCGTTCCACCTCCCAATAAGATCCAATCTCCTTCGTCTGTTTAAGCGTTATTCAGATGCGCGGAGTGGCGCATCGCGATTAATGTCAGGCTGATTTATCGCCGCTTCAGCGCGAAACTGTGCTACGTCCATCAACACTTCATCTAATAGTTCCTCTTGAATGACCGGTGTAGACACACAAGAACTTAATACCCACGACAAACCGCTTCTCCACACCTGCCCACAGGTGTCCCAATAGATTTCACCATAACGCGCCGATGGTCCCCGTCTCCGGAAAAAAATCAGGAACGTTCGACGATTATGCACGCCGGTAGATTCCTCCTCGTATTACCTCCCCGCTTGTAATCCGCTTTTCTTTTACCGCGCACATATAATTCCCGCCGCACGTGAGTTGACGAGAGAATCTCAACGTCATTCACGTAATTTTCTCGAGGCCGCAGTTAATCTCGAGTGTCTCGAGTACCTCGAGGTTGATTGCGCCTAAGATCTTAATATCGAGCTACCGCTTTGCCAGATAATTGCTCTATCAAGCGACACGGCAGATGCGGAACATGCTTGCGCCGCGATCTCGATTTTATTTTTCCTGCCCGCACGTAATATAGAGCAGTGCGCCTATTGATCTAGAAAGCTCTCCTTTATTCCTTCAATTGCGATCTGAATTTCCCCGTATCTCCGTATCCTGTCCGCTCGCCGATTTCCCGTCGGTGATTCTCTTCGTGCGATCGTAATCGATGCGAAGATCGCCGTACTGTCGATTTTAAATAGTGAGCGCCCCGTCGGGGATTAAAATGTGTAAAACGCGATAAGGGGGTAAGGCGATGAAATTCCCTCGGCGTTACGTACAATATCAACGGTTGCGGCAATTATTGTAACTGTTGTTGCGCCTTTGTCGTTTCACACGACTGGCATCGCGTAGCACTGCTCCGTGAGAGGTCATTCGTTCTCCGCAAGTATATTCCCATTCTTCTTCAAGGAACGGAAATCCACCTGCACTAATACACCCGGCCCGGCCTCTCGTCGGACGTCATTAGCCGCGGGCCGCGCTTCATCGCGATCGTACTCTTTTTCGTCCGCTTCGTCCCCTTCGATCCGCCGCTTTCGCCGCTCCGCTGTTTCTTGTTCTCGCTCGCCGTGCACGCTTCAGTTGATATCGTGTTTATGACGGCACTTCCGGCCGTGGGATCCGTGCGCCGGTCGCTCCAATTTTCTGTGTCGAACGACGTTGAATTTCGCGGATGCCCATTATGCAAATCGGGATCTATAAAGCGAGTAACGAGTGGACGTTTTCGCGGAATGACATCCTGCCTCCTGTCCACGTTCCGCAAAATGGATTTGCACGTGGGACGCTCCGCCTCTCCGCCGCTTATCGATATATCCTCGATCCGCGATTATCCTCGATATGGGATCCGCGCGGCTTTCTCCAGCGGTATCTTCGGGCCCCTCTTAATTTACATCGTGCCGGGGCACGATTATTCTCTTGTCTATGCGCTTTTACAAACGCGCTTGGCACGCTTTGTTAGGATTGTTAGCAGAAATACCTTCAGGCGCGATTTATATACCTGTTATTATATTCTCTCCCTCGACTCTTGTGCGGCACGCGCCGTTGAATCGCCGTTGAATCGCCGGTTAGCCTCTTCGCGTCTCGTTCCAAGCGAGACGTTAGACCGACACTCCGGCAGATGGACGTTTGTTTTTACAAACTCCCTGAATATCTGACAAGTATCTCAAACAATCTGACAACAAGTCGAACGAGTCTATTTCTTCTTCTCGCTCCTTTGCCACACTCTCCTCTGTCTCGAATGTCGTTATATTTTCATACGATAAAAACGGCACGGCGCTTCCTGAACTTTTCTTCCAATCCCGCACCGCGCGATCGAACCGCTACGAATACAGTCTCCTGTCCTGTTGGTTTAAAAACTAGATTACTTCTTAAGATCCAGCCTTGGCCTCCGTTTTATTATTCGAGAAATCGAAGCGACGTTTCACGACTGCGTCGTAAACACGATCTACGAGAGCGCTTATTGGTACCTGGAGCAGAACCACTTGGGTGCCGGTCAGGGTAATATCTTCGATATCGCCGAGATTGCCTCTTCTCCGGTACCCTCTCCGCCGCACGCGCCTCTAACGCCGTGTTGAATCCACCGCCGACATCCTCACTATATTTTACAAGTCTGCTCGAGACAATTTCTCCGGCTCTCCTCCTCTCTCTTTTGCTTTTTCCTCTCATACATTTAGCAGACATGGACGTTTATTGCGCTCACCATGTCGACAGCGTTCTCGATCCTCCTCTTCCTCCAGTGCTGTCGGATCAGTTCCCCTTCGCGGTTTCACGTGGCATCGGAGCTCTCCAGGCAGTTACCGATACAACAATTCGAGTCCCATGCGATCGATACCCGATACTCCTTACCTCGTCTCCCCTTCGCGTTCCCGATCTCCTCTCTCGGTACGGTTTACTTCGCCCTTTCTCCTCGCTCTTACCGGGTTATCCGCTGCCGCAACGCGCGACGATATATATCATCCGTGTCTTATTAAAAGCCCGCGCGCCGCACGCTTCGACCTGCGACCCCCTCGGTCACGAATCCTGTTTCGCGGTGTTTCGCTTCGTCGCGGCGATCAGACCGCGCCGGGTTTCCCTCCGACAAGCCGACGTCTCCTCTCCTCATTGTCCTGCCAGTGGAGTTGCGTCGTCGACATGACGGGCTTAACCTCATCAACCAAGTTACTCTTCCGCGTTTCTGCGCACCATCCGCACCTCGTCGAATCGAGTTATCGTTCCTCGAAGTGCCCTTTACTCGCAGCTTCCCATGTCCCAGTGGCTTCAATTCGAGACTTGATTTTTATGCTTACCGGTCGCTTCGAGACCCCGTGGTTCAACCCTCCGGGCTTCGCAGCTTCGCAGCGTCGTGTTTCCGTGTTCAGCTTATCCAGTTATCTCGACGATTTACACGCAGACGATTTACCGTGAGCGGAGTTGAAGCTAACATCCGTAATTCACGGATGATGAACGAAAGCGTGTAATAAGGATATCGGAAGAATGGAGAACAATCGCTCACACTTCCTGATAGAATCGTTCTTCCAAACTCGCACGGCTGAGACCAAAAGGTCGATGATGTAATCCTCCGTTCTTATCTCGCCGGTTCAGGGATCGACACTGTTTGCGAAGAGCACGGAGCACCTCTCTCGCCTTTGTAACGTCTACTCGACGAGCGGCGGAGTACTACCGAGACGAGCTGGGGATAGCTTCTCTTTTGTGGTGCAGACAGACTTAATTATGGGAACTCGGCTCCCTTTTGCCTACATCATTCTCGGCCTCGTTCGTTTAGTACTCCTCCTCCCGTGTCATTATGTCGTCGCGAACACTTTCCGCACGATCTCTCTCTATCGCTCTCAAACTCGCTCCTGCTGTCTCTCCCTTCGCACGGTTCATTCAAGGAACAAAAGTCTCCTATTATACACTGGCTCCCGCACAATTACGAAGTAATCCGCGTTTCTCAAGCAGATGTGACTTAAATATTATACTTCTTCTTCACGACGGTTTCGAAAATGCAATCCATACATTCTTCCTCGCCGCTTAATTACGGGCATGGAATAAATTAACTTTTTTTTGCGCTCGAATCGGAAGCAAGAGCTGACCTTACACGATCCTCAGTTGTAGTGGTATTCAAATAAATTGGAGCGAACTTTCTTCTTGCTATTTCTCAAAGTCGTTGGTACCTAAGATGAGATGTCTTCTTCTTCTTCTTTGATATTCCAAACTTGTCCGCCAAGGTCGGGGCAAGATGGTTATTCGACGATGCGAGAAGTAGTAAGCTTCAACCACCGTCGCGCAGCGTCGTGTCAGTGCAATTTTCGTTGACTTCCCTTTCGACTCGAACTCTCCTCCGCTCGCGATGGAATTCTCAAACTTTACCCGACGCACTTCCCCAGGATGATCTAACTAAACTTCGCGAATGGTGGAATTGTACTGAGGCTAGATGGTGTCGAGCCGCCCCCGATGTAGCTCCTCCTTGCGTTCGCTGCAGAGTCGGGCCATTTAATAGTGGGGATCCGGATCCCTTCTTTCGCGCTGACCGGCGGGTCCGCTTGCCTCCTCGTGTCCTTGCTCCAACGCGATCTTGATCCTCGATACCAGGAGTGTTCCTCCCTCCTTTATCGCGATCCCTCTTATTCTCACGATCCTCGGTACTATGCTGCGTTTCTGGCGTAAGTGCGAATCCGTGTCGGATGAAATTTAAGTAATGCTGTTAACGTTTGCAAATGTCCACTACTTTGAAACTTTCTCCGTATGTAATAATCAAGTTTCTTTTAAGCTTAAGAACAAAAAAGATGTCCATTTATTTATAATAACAATACGGATCTGCTAGATAACTAATCTCATTTAATTATAGTTACATTNCAAAGTATTACTATTTAAATAATATTCTGGATTAAAATTTGCAATATCAAAAATTTTAACTAACTCGTCTAATATATTTGTAATAAATTAATCAATTTAGTTAAATATATATATATATATATATATAGTGCCAAAAATTACATAATATACTTATGAAATATCTAATATACAAATTTGTATTTAAAAAATAAATTCTGAATAAAAGTTAAACTAATTTTGTTTAAGTTCTCATAAATTAGTGTGCGTATAGGACTTTTCTATTATAATAATATAATTTCCTTGAAACTTGAAAATAGTCAAGAAACGTTTTTTTCTGTACATACGTGTACTCAAAACTGTGTCCTCTAAAATAAGCGTTACCTGTCATTACTTTCAAGTTTGCAAATTGCACATCATCGAACGATCTGCAATCGTGTTCAATTTTATCCTACCTATTCGTTTGTCGCCCTAGAACGTTACGTACGGAAATACGTGTTATTCGCCGTGGGAATTTCTCTTCCAGAGAAAATCACCAAAGTAAAGGTTCCATCTGAAAAAGGGCGTTCTCACGCGAAGCGCGAGCTCGAGTGGTGCTAACATTGGACATTTTCTAGGACGGCGACCTCAATCTCTGCATATGCCGCGTTCCGCTAGAGCGGAAGCGTTGTTCATTTAATACGTGCAAGATCACTTCTGCGAAATTGTCTTACGGGGGTGACGCGATCCGGAGGAGCGTTAAACATGCAATAGCTGTCACATGCTAAACAGTCGATGTAATATGGTAATTCTGGAAACAAACAATTAATGCTCAACATGTTTGTTAGTCGAGTTCCCGTTTTCTTTCGTAGCACTCGTGTAACGTTTATCGTACACCATCATAATTCCGCTCTAAGTGGACAGAATTATTCGTTACGATGGTGACCGAAAGTAGAAAAAGTAAACTCACTGCACATTTAAGAGTAGATCTAAATAACAGTAGTTTATCAACGTAAACATCTTAATCGCGGTGGTGTAATTTTGGTGATTTATGAGGGCACTTTAATACGGGATTCTCTTAATTTCGCCAAGCGGGAGAGGGTGATTCAATCAAGTATATCGCCTTAATTACAAAGATTTAAAAAAAAATGATAGAAAATAATAACTCAATTTAATCTTTTTAATTAGCTTGCTGTTAAATTATCTAATCGGCAAAAAGAAATAAAATCTGTTTCTAACATTGCAAATATACATGTCTATTTAGGTGGTTTCTTCATTTTCTTCGTTAATTGTGATTGTTTATGATGGTACCGTTTTAGCCCGTCTTGTCTTAATCCTTGCATCAGTTGCATCGCTCATCCTGTCAACATGGGTTCTCCATTGTCGTCATTTTTCTCAAACTCATTGCACCGCGTTCTGAACTCCATACTGTTTCTTTATGAATTTGCTACGCAATCTCGTAGGCTAATACCTAATATCGAACGCAATGTACTCATTTCTGTTATTCTCAGCATTGATTTTTTTTATCTCCGCTTGCTTTAAAACACGTATTTTACTCTCAATTCTCATGTATTTACATCACATCCTGTAAACAGTCAGATACCGCTACTGCCATATATGTTTCCTCTCGGCAAATCAGTTTTACCAATAAATTATTTTTAATAACGGTACTTGTTAAGCAGATAAAATCTTCTGATCATACATCTCTTTCGAAAGACGCAAAAAATAGATAAAAATGGAGTAATTAGAATATCTTTCGAGCGCACCTGCCGCACGTACAAGATATTCGGATTATCCTGTTTTTCCCCTTCACTTGCATAAATTATGATTTTAATTATATGTCGCGTTTCATCTACATATACATTATCACTCCTTATCAGAGTCTAATAAAATTCTACGATACGGTGAAAGCCGGTCCACCACATTTTCCGGTTTCAACGTTAGTATTTTTATCAATTTATATTATATTGCTCTTCTATAATAAATATCAATTAAGGTTATTGCGAATGAAAACCGATTGATGGCCTGAATGTAAGCGTCTATGTAGGTCCGCGCTTTTCAACAAGTAACGATATTTGCCACTTGATCGTAAGTACCTACAGCTAATTACATTTTCCCTCTATGCATACAAAGCTCTATGAAGAACATATATGTAAGAGGAACATGAGTAAAAATTCTTTCACTAGTGCACTCAACAATTATTTTATATTATTATATTTATCATAGTCAAAGTCTATAAACAATAATAAAGTGCTAGAACATCTTACACATAGTAAAAAACATTTTGTATTTGTATTAAAATTTTCCTGTGTAGAAAGTTTTGTGTTAAATTTCTATCACGGTCGTGTGTTAATTTAACATATCGTCGTTGTGTTACTTAAACTATTCTATGTTAAATTAATATTAATCTTTTTTAAAAGTTAAAATAACACAATTTGTATGTAAGTGCATGAATTCTTGGTGACATATTTTATTTATATGTTAAAGTAAACAGATGAATTGTGTTACTTTTCTTTTTATAACAGTTACTATGTGTCAAATTGACATAATTCTTATGTTATTTCTTATAAAAAGATCAAAACCAAAAATAGATACTTCTCTCAAATATTAAAATAACATTTTATCTTAGTTACATTTAACATTATACATATGTCAATTTAACGTAAACTTTGATTTCTGACAGTGTCCAAATGTTAAATTTTTGTGTTAGTTTTTTACATATTATTTTTGTTACTTTTTAACACGTTTGCTTTATGTTAAATTAACACAAAAATTTTAGTGGATTAATTGGGACATGTGAAATGTGTTAAATTTAACACAAAAATTTTTACAGCATCTAACAATAGTAACAATGTCTGATTAACGCTTCAGTTATCAAAAACGCTTAGATCAACGTTTTGGCGTTGTTTGATCTGGCGTTGTTTGATCTGGCGTTGTAGGACTTTGCGATATAAAATTTACCAGGCCAATTGTAGGTCAATTGTCATTTGTGACTTTAGAAAATGCAAGATTAATTGTCACGTCACATATGTTCTAAAAAGCGCGTCACACACGAGCAGATTTATATATTAAATGTAAACCATTACATTTAGTTTATAACGATCATTGCTAGGCTCGATAAATTTTACGAGGCAAATCGGTTTCTTAAAAGTCATGCAGCTATTGAAATTACGTCGACAGATATATGCAGAGGCTGCTCCAGATACGTCAGGAATAACGTTCGTATCACGTAAATCGTTAATTATAATATTCTGCAGAAAATTGAGAAATCTCCACTGTAACGAGAAAGCGTTCTCTTTTTCTGTCGTAGAAAATATTCGCGAAACGATACTGAATGCGCGGCGTAATAGCTCTATATTACTTACGCTCTCCGCGCAAATGGCGAAAATAGATATAATTAACCGGGGGGATTACACGTTAAACAATCCATTGATATGAAACGCTTCTGCGCTACGCCGCAACCAGGAGATCAGAGTAGACCCGGCAGCGCCCGTCGCGCTCCGTAACGCGAGGCGATTTAGCCTTCAAACGATCTGATTAGAGGAGGAGCGCGTACGCATACTGGCCGTATGTATAATTAGGGTAACAATTATGATTACGGTACACGCGCGCGCGGCTGCCCCGAGTTTTACGCGTTATAACGCGCGCCGCGTCGTTTAGCGTAAAACGTAACGACGCGACGTCCTTCCTTCGTGGAGTTTACGACCGATTAAGTAGATTAGCGCGAAATTTACGAGTCTCGTAAATAAAAAAAAAAAATGGAGATGGCCGCGAAAGAATATCTCGCTTCGTAATATATAAAAAAGCACTAGTTCTATGCGTTTCCATAAGAATTGTGTATAAATTAAATTCATTAATTAACTAAAAAAAATTAAACATTTAATTAAGTATGTATCAAGTAAAAAAGTGAAACAAATTTATTATTTGAAAAAATGCATGCTTTAACTTCTGCTATTTTTTTTAAGAGGAAATATATCAACACGCGCACTGAGGATGTTTAATAAACTTGGAAATTACACATCCCTGGCGCGAATGTAAGTAAGATTAATTTACTCCAAGCTTAAAAACAGAATTAATGTTAAAAAAAGAAAACTAAAATAAACTTGGAAATTTGTAATCCTCGGAAAATTATAATATCATTGATCCTCTGCGGAAAACGCGAGGGGAAACTACGCGCGAGATGATTTTTCCGAGTTGAAGAATTACTATTCCAAGTTTTAATAAAATCGCGTATATCATAAATCATATCAGGCATACTTATAATACTTTATGGTAGTGGCATATTGCCTACTAATTTCTCGGAATAGCTCATGCCAGTGCCAGTCAACGATGAAATATAATGTGTATGAAATTATGAAGAGGATACATATGAGGACCGGAATGGAAGATAGTAATAAAGTGTATACAGTTGAGCGGAAGGTAAACGGTATTGCGGTATTTCATAATGCCGGAATAATGGTCTCTAAATTTCCTTTTATTCCATCGCGAGTCAAGCGCGGTCGAAGTTTATTGCGAAAATATCGTGCACGCATGATTTAGAAAAGGGTGCGCTTATCAATTGGGACGCATCTTCCGCAAAGAGAAGCCAATTCGTTAGAATATTCAACTGGAGGCTTTAAAAATCTAAAGATTTTTTTAAAACAAATTTACTTTAATTTTTTTCTTCTTCTATTACGCTGATTCTATTTACGCCCCAATAAAATATAATATAAAAAAAATTCTACAATTTTCAAAGCTTTCACAAAAATGTGCATTTCAACAAGCTTCGAGACTTCTTACAAATTTCTCGTGTAACTGCTGGATAATTTCCTCAAAATATCATATTCTTACACATATAAATTTTCAATGATAAAATATTTATATATATAAATAACTTTATACATATACACAAGTTTAATTCAGGATAATTGCACTTTAATAATCGTTAATGAATGTAATCAGGCGTTGAAAATGTAGTCGCGGAAATTTGACCGCATTTGCGTAACAATAAGAGAATTAAAGTGCGAAGAGGATGATTTTAAATTTCCGGTTTCGTGCCGTCTGCTTAATGAGGTAACGGGTCACAAACTTCCAAATTGCCTTTTAGAATGGTAACGGAAGTCTTTCACCTCCCTTGGATGAGATGGGCTTGTCACGAATAAGCGAAACTATTATTTTTGCCGTTCTACTTTTCGACGATTGAGGCATGGCCCGGAACACCCGCTATTTTTTGTCAGAATTCATGAGTTTGGAACAGGATGATAAACGTATCATCGTAGTTTTTTAGTATGTACACCATCTATATAAAAAACATTAAATTAGATTACTATTAAATCATCAAAATTTGCAATTTTTTAACAAAATTGAAGTGAATTTTTTCGTAGCCACAATGTCAAAGGTTTTCATTCAAGTTAAACGTTAAACGTTAGTGATTCTGACAAGAGACTAAAACTAAAAAGCTTTTCATGAGATAAGCGGAAAAATAAGCTTTTTAATTATATAATAGAAAAAAATAAATAAAAAAGTTATTAAAAATTACATTAATAAGAATTATTAGTGAAAAAGTAAGTCAATGGATAACATATATGTCATTTATCAAAATTGAGGAGGTATTAAAATAAATTTATAAAGAAAAACGAGAACAGTTAAATGACAATATTCTGTGCCTTAAATTTATTTATTTACACGTAAATATATTATATATATAGGTATATATATTATATATCACTGTTTCTTGTCGCGTTATAACTTTTGACATTTACATGTAAATCAGTTAAATATATTTTCTCTTCTATTCTCATCGCTCACACTAAAGCGGCCCATAAACAATATTATTGCATAATATTTCCATATTACATAATAATATTGATGATTTTTTATATAAATGATATAATGATAGCAATTATATCAATAATATTTGATTACATATATGAGCCGCGTAACAGATTTAAAAACATGGACATTTTCATTAATATACTCTTTTTCAACATTTAACGACACGCAGTAAAAAAGAAGAGAAGGTAAACCATTGGTGGGCCGAAAGTATATCGCAAATACCAGCAGGGGAATCTTTCTTTACAATTCAATTCATTCAAGAGGTCATTATCACATCAGATATAACATAAAGGAAATACATCAAGCCTCATTAATACTGTTGTCTTTTCATCAACCCATTGCAGTTTCGTGCGTATCCCTTCAGTTTCTTTTCTGTCGTTAAAAAGAGTGAGATTTTCAAAAATATTAATATGCCATGCAATAAAATGTAAACGTGAATTATAACCTTGTTGACACGATTTAGATTAATTCACAATTTTATAACAGCATAGAAATACCGGTCATTCAATCTGTTTAATGCGTTTAATCTGGGCTCACAGTGATTTAAACATGATCAATTCACATTTTTAGAACCTCGTAGAACATAATCACACATTTTTTTCATTTGAGAAAAGAAGAGAGAAAAAGACTAAAATATAATCAACCTTATCTTTAGATTCCCTGCGGTAAAGTAATCATTCGTGTATATGTGTGTATGTATGTGTTATATATAGCAAAAGATTCTGTCTTTGATTTAATTAAAAATTGATTTTTTTTCATTGCGGCAAGAAAACCGCTCGTGTGCTTGAAGAAAGATAGACTATTCTGACATAAAAATATAACTGACCGCGGGATTTAATCATTAATGTCTTTTACGGATCATCCAACATAGATTTAAGCGGTGAAAGATCACCCGCTTAAATATTTAAACATTATTTACAATAATCTAAAAATGACGCTGTCGCTATCATTTTATTCGTACTGAGAACATCACTGATGTTTGTTTTTCTTTTGTCGTTTTCTCATCGGCATCTTGTTGACAAACCGTTTCTAACTAAAAACGTTCGGTCTTGGTGAGAATAATTTTTTAAATGTAAAAATAATGTAAAAAAATGTAATCTACTTTAATTTTTATATAAAGCACACAATTATTTGACAAATATCTATTCTGTGTGTATCTAAAGTTTTTAGGTGTGTACCTAAAGATTAAAAAATCCGTACTTAGCATGGTGTTCAAATCACAATAATTGTAGCACACTTTCTTTACGAGAGTCATTCTTTCGCGAGATTGAAACTCGGTTATAAAAACTTCTTTCAATGCCGCATCGCGTTCGATATAAAATTTTAATCGGGAAATTCTAATCATGAAAAGTTACTCGTGACGATTGATGTTCAAGCCGAAGAACTCGAATGAAACGTCATAGGAATCTACTTCACGAACAGACGAGACTGATATACCTCTTGAATGCGGCATTAGAAGAAAATGTTACTTTGGTTATGCACTTGCTATATATGGAAAAAACTTATGGCCTCTGTATTTATTAAAATAGCTTTTAATAAAAAGTTTGTTCCGGGTGTCGGTAACTCACTTTCGCATCAACAAATCTAAATACGGACTAAAAAAAGTTTCTTCACACATACAGGTCATATAAATACAATATTAAAAATGCAAATGTGTGTCACCTCGAAAATCTCACAATCAATCCATAAAAAATATTTACTATATACAAATTGCCGTAGTTTCAACGATTGGCGTAATTTATCTTCTTGCTGGATGGTAAATTACATTTCCTACAGCTGTCTTGATTTGTTTTATATTCAAGTATTTGAGGTGCAATGACCTCTCAAACTGCACGGCAGATAGTTAGTCCGATCACTCTCGTCATGTACATATATACCATATTTCTACAATGTATTGTAATGAGTGACGCGAGAAGCTTTTATGTAAGCGCTCTAAGCAGCCTGTTTACCGAACAATAGTTAGTAACTGCAACAGCACGAATACGGCCACAGTTAAATAGTTAAATTCAGTCTTGAGACGCTTTCATAAAAGCTTTTCCTTCCATTATAAAGCTTGACCTATATTCAAAATTATCATATTAATAGTGTCTTGGCACATCTTCCTTCCTAGTACGTAAACATCCTGTTTATACATATATATGGTATTCATGCAATTACGAGCGGTTCGTCGTCTGAAAAGCCTCGGATTACCGGACTATCTTCTTCTTCTGTAAAAAAAAAAAAAAGAATCGTTAGTTTCTTTTCATATTATTTCGTATTCTTCTTATCCCCCGTTTTCCCCACTTTTCATACGCAAACTAGCACTCACCTAAACCATCTGTCGTCCCAGGGAAAGTAGCTTGTCCCCGTCTCGTATCGTAATGGCTATTGGCAAACTGCGTAAAGCTATTAGATAGCTTCCTATGTCGAACAATGAAATATGCCAGTGCTGCACCGAGCGCTACAACGACCAAACAGATCGGTATGGCGAGGGATAATATGCTTGACGTATTCATTATCACTGGAAGCTGCGAGCCTGCAACGGAAAGTATTAATAAAGCACACCAGGGATTCCTCATTTTGGAAAGGAATTATATTATAAAGACATATCTCACCTGAAATCTGCGTGCTCCAAGTTTCGCTCAGTGGACTTTGGTAACCTTCATTCGTGACTAAACGCGCGGCGAAGGTGTAAATCGTATCCGTTTTCGCGTCCTTGTAACGGTAGGGCGGATCTTTGGCCAGCAAGACTTTGGCGGTCGATTCGTTTATTGTTCTCGATCCCTCGGCCACTAAAATTTCATAGTGCCGATCGGCATCTTTCCGGATGTCCTCCGGCATTTCCGGTTCTTGCCAATAAATTAAATATTCCGTATTATCGTGCAAGACGGTGAGTTGATGAGGCGGCTTGATCGGTGGTGCTATGTAGACGAACGGTTGCGTGGATTTGGCATTTTCAACATCCGTAGCTATTGTAATACTATATTTTCCGCCGTACTTGATGGAATTAAACGTATGCTTCATAATGGTTTCGTTAGTCGGCGGTAATGTTACAGTCATCTGTTTGTTGAGAATCATTTCCGTAACGGAAATCTGTAATCAGAAAAAAGATACGAGATCAATGAATATTCTCGCTATAAAAATGCATTTTGAAATTTTTATCGATAAGAGAAAAGAGGAGTTTTTGGAAAACTTGTCGTGTAAATCTTTCTCAAAATTTTTTGCTACGTTATTTCCCTGAGGAAATGTTTCGTAGCATTATTGACTTACCGTATAACTGATCGCTTCGTCAATCGTCGGACAACTCGCGCTCCACGAGACGATTATGCTGTCGTTTTTATCCGACGCCGGCGTTACTCGCAATCTCTTTGGAGGTGCGCGTTTGTTAAAGTGCGTCGTGACCGTTATCGGTTGATTTAAAGGTCCTGCGCCGTAATCCCCAAATACGCCAACGGCAAAGACGTACGATTCACACGCCTCCAGTTCCCTGATTGTAGCCGTGAGATTAGTGGTGACAATTTTATAGGCTGAAAACGAAAACAAGGATACATTCCTCAGAGAAAAAATACGAGAAACAAAACAAATATAAAAAAATATACGAACAATATCGAAGCAATCCCCGTATGAAGAAAATCTCAAATGCATAAGACTTCTTACCCTTGAAGAAGTCCAACATGTTGGTGGCGTAGTGAATAGCGTATTGCCACTTGATCTTCCTGTTGCTCTTCGGGGGATCCCAAGTAAGCTTCACGGTCGTTCTCTGGGACTTGACCAATTGCGCGTCGAAATTTATTATCGTCGGTAGCGCGGTGCCGTTCGTCGTGGCTATCACCATGGCGACCTTACCAACGTATTTCTTCTTCATCGCGCCGACCTCGAAAGTGTAATTGACGCCCGGCGCCAATTTCTTCACCTCTATCAGATTTTCCGTGGTCAAGACGGTTTGCAAGGCCGGATACGCTGGCGGCGCTCTAGGAGTGACGTGATACCTGTCCACGTCCTTCATCTTATTCCACGTCAGAGTGACAGAGTGATTCGTCGTGCTCACCACACGAAGATTCTCGATATCGTCGATGTTGGCCGAGCCGTCGAACATAAGCGTGGCAACTGGCGACGAGGCCGACGAATACTGCCGATTCTTCGCCACGATCCAGAAGGAATAGTTCTTGCCCGCCTCGAACGCCATGTCGATGATCGCGGAAGTCTTCAGTCGACTGAACTCCATCGGCGGTATCGGCGGCGTAATGTAGCCCTGGTAACCGATAATGAGACCGTTAGGACGCAAAGGCGGCTTCCAGGAGACTTCCACGCGAGTGCCGTTCTTCTGCGTGACGGTCACGTTCCACGGCGCGGTCGGCACGCCTTCGCCGGTCATCACCACCAGATATTTGGCCGGTGGAAACACGGTGTCCTGGCCCTTTACTTTCACGTAGACCGTCAGATTGTACTTGGTGTACGATTCAAGATTGTTGAACTGATATTCCGTGTCCTCGATCCACTCGCTGACGTTGGTCCACTTGGCCCCTGGCACCGCTTTCGCGATAGACGGCAGAAACTCGAATGTCACGTTCGATGGTATCGGCATCCACCAGAAGAGGAAGAGACTGGAATCATTAACGGAACGCTCGTCCACGCCCATCACTAGCACCTGATACGTGCGCGAGCCGTTCTTGTCGCAATTGTTCTCGTCGAAGCCGTCCAAGCAGTCGTGGTTGCCGTCACAGTAAGACGCCAACGGGAAGCAGCGGGTCTCGTCGCATGGGAAAAGTCCAACGAAGCAGGACGGCGTGGCGGGTGGATGTACCTCGTGATCCGTATGGCAACCGAGCTCGTCGCTGCCGTCCGGACACTCCTCGATGCCGTTGCAGATGCTCGAGAGTGGTACGCACGAACCGTCCTGGCGGCACATAAACTGATCGTTCTCGCGGCACGTCGCGTGATGCGTCTGCGCGCAGTGCTGCTCGTCCTCGCCGGATGGACAATCCTTCGAGCCGTCACACACCCAGGCGTTCTCAATGCATTCGCCGTTGTAGCACTGGAATTGGTGCTCGCGGCAGTTGCGCGGCTGTTGCGTCGTGTGAATCGGTGGCGTGGGCTCCAGGCCGTCTACACTGCCGCCGCAGCCTATCTCGTCGGAATCGTCGCCGCAGTCGTCCACACTGTCGCATTTCCACCAATAGGGCACGCACTTCTTGTTGTTGCACATAAACATCCAGTCGTTGCAGGCATTCGTCGGCAGGATCGGNCTCAGCGGTGGCGGTAGCGTGGTGGTGGTGGTAGTGCAGTTCATCTCGTCGGAACCGTCCAGGCAGTCCTTGTCACCGTCGCACGCCCATGATTTATATATACACTTATGTCCGTTATCCTTGGTGTTGTTGCACGTAAACTGCCACGACTCGCATACCATGTTATTGCAGTCCTGCTCGTCGGCGCTGTCTTCGCAATCCGGTTCGCCGTCGCACTTCCAAGAGGTCGGTATGCACGAATGATCCGTCTTGCAGACGATCTCGTCGGAGCGGCACGTGTTCGGCTGAACATTCTTGGTGCAGTTGCGTTCGTCCGAGCCGTCCCGGCAGTCGTCCTCGCCGTCGCATCGCCAACGATGCGATATGCAGCGGCCGTTGTGGCACTTGAACTGCGTTTCCGTGCAATTACTGTACGTGCAATTCATCTCGTCCTTGCCGTCTTTGCAGTCGCGGTCCAGATCGCACACCCAGTACTTGGGTATGCACTTGTTGTCGTCGCATTCGAAGTTATTCGGGCTGCACGTGGCACGGTTGCAGTTCAACTCGTCCGAGTTGTCGCCGCAGTCGTTGTCGCCGTCGCACTTCCAAAACTCGG
The DNA here is from genome assembly GCA_021460005.1 of Tetramorium alpestre. NCBI lineage: Eukaryota > Metazoa > Arthropoda > Insecta > Hymenoptera > Formicidae > Tetramorium > Tetramorium alpestre. Next base: position 115,719 of record JAJVSH010000061.1, on the reverse strand, counting down.
GGATGCATACGCTGTTGTTGCAGGCGAACTGATTGGCCGAGCAGGTACTGGCGATGCGCGGGCACGTCGAGTTGGCGTACGGCGTGATACCGCTCGGGCACAAGCACTTGCCGTCCGTCATCACCATGCCGTCCGGGCAGAGGCAGACGTAGCTGTTGAGCGGCGCGCCCAGGCAGATGTGCGAGCACTTGTTATTGCTCGACGCGCACTCGTTCGTGCCGGTCTGCACGCTGTGCGCGAAGATCTTGAGATCCATCAGACCCGCGATCTGAAAGCCGATCACCGTGCTGATTCCGACTCCGTGATCCTTGTTGGCGATGAATATCATCGACTGCTTCCAATCGTCCCAGTATACGTTGTCCTTGAACACGGCGACCGCGAATGGATGCGAGACACGCGCATCGTTGGCGATGATCTTCTTGAACCTTTTACCGTCAAAGTCCGAGGAGGCTATGTAATCCGCTCGCGCGTCCACCCAGTAGATACGTTCGGCGATATGATCGATCGTTATTCCATTCGGCCACTCGACAGTGGGCTTGACGAACAATCGTTTAACATCCGTGCCGTCCAAATTGGCTCGGGAGACCGAGGCGTTGCCCGGTGCCCAGTCGGTCCAGAACATGTAGCCGTTCATGGGATGAACCGCGATACCTCGTGGCTTCTGCAGATTGTTCGGTCCCAATATCGTTCTGCGCATTCTGCCCATAGTAGACACGTCCGTTCGGATTACCTGTATCCTCATCTTAACACCATCCACGAAATAGAGCATGTTGGACACCCAATCGAAAGCCATTCCCTCGACGGAACTCAAATCGGTCTCGACAAGAATCTCAGGATAGCTGACGCCGTCCTTCAAACACTGTCTACCGATCGTGTCGTTTACAATATCCGCCCAGTATAGGCAGTTGTTTTTCAAATCGAATTCGATCGCAATGACATTCTTTAGATCATGCACAGGTAACGTCTCCATATTATTGTCCACCAAGTCGATTCGTGTAATGTGCTCTCGCTGGGCGACCAATAAGAATTCCGGCTTCTCGTCCATCGGACATGGAATCTCATCGGGTTCAAAGTTCCTCGCGAGGCCGTCGACACAGTCGTCATCGGGTATTTTAACGTAGCCCTTTGTGCGATTATAGAATGCACCGGACTGACACGTAGTCGGCACGGCGTAAGGATCGTAATCGTCGATGGTTTTATTGCGGATGCAGTGATAGGGAGTCCCGACGCGCACGAAACCATAATCGCACTGATAATCGTTCGCGTCGCACTGACAGGTTTCCAATCGCACCGGTCGATCGTAGTTGACGCCCTGGTAACAATTGGCATGCGCTGCGCGTCTCTGATACGTTTCCTTACGCCCCAATACGCAAGCCATGACCGGTTGATCGGTGCTCGAAGGGGACCAGAACTTGTAATCATCTTCCGTGCAGTTCCTTTCAAACACATTTCGTAGGTCGACTTTGATGATAAGCCATTGATGCTGCCCGCTGTCCGATCCGAACATGGTGAACACCGTGGTGTTCTCTCCAGGCTCCGTCATGAGACCGTAGACACGTAACATCTTCTCGTTGAACTCGTACGTCTGCCACGTCTCGCCCTCGTCTATCGAGTACGAGATATCTCTGGTCTCCCCGCGCGACTTGAAATACTTAACCGCCACCAATAAACCTCCGTGATCGCCCATGTTGAAGAAGTAATAATCCTTTAGCACTTGTTTCCACGTAAGACCAGCGTCTCTAGATACATAGAGTGCGGGATGGCCCTTCAAGCTGCTTCCAATCACCCCGGTGGCCATTATTATTCCGGGCGCCGATTTCGAGCTCATGATAGTAACGGATCTCGTCACCGGATATAATTGACTGAATCTCTGACTCAAGTGTAACGAGCAATCATTCTGACAGTGAATATAGAAGCCTTCGTGATTCGCTGTTGGCGCCTTAATAATATCCCAAGTGACGCCATGATCGAAAGTAATTACTGATTGTAAGGATTCCGGTCCGATCGAGCTTGATTTCGGCGTATTTTTTACCCTCGACGCTATGTATATACCTCGAAGTCCTTCGACCTTGTAGAGATCCGTGAATGCCTCGTCAGCTACGTCACTGTACAGATACAGTTGTATAAATATAAGGATAAGTCAAGAAAATTAAAAAAAGAGAAATTTAATAGTGAGTTCTTGAAATCTTATTTCTTACTTGTAATCTTATTTTCACGAGTTTCACAACTTTCATAATAATTATAACTTTGCAAAACTTTTAACTTTATTTTCATAAAGTGACTACCCGTTATATTTCATTACTTACTTCAACCAGCTGTCCTTCCAAGTGCTGTTGGGGAAAAATGTAAAAATACCCTCTAGAGACTGTGTAAATATAGCTTTCTCGTGGTCTATAACTTCCGATACGTAAAGATTGACCATAGTGTCGCTGTGCGATACAGCGATGAAGACTCGGTTGTACGACACGTCTACAATGTGATAGTCTTTGCAATCCAATTCCGTGTTAAAATGCGCCGGCACAAACGATTGATTTTTATAGGAGACGTACAAATCCAAATGTTCCGATGTTCCATTCTGTTGAAAAAAAAAAAAAAAAAACATACGCAAAGATCAATGAAAACAATTAAATCCTGAATCTTACGATAGATTTCATACGTAACATCGTAACACCTTACCTTTGTATTTTTCATAGTGGCGAACATGTAGTCACCTCTGATTTGGAAATCCTCCACATTTTGAATAACGACGGTGAATTCCTTCCGTATAGACATTCTTACTCGCATTGCATTGTTTGCTCTCTGAAACCAGGGCAAATTTCGCAAATCCAGTTTCAAAACTGTATTCATTCCAGACGGTTCTATGCGTTCAACCAATAGAATGCGATACGGAGACCAAAAGAAAGCCTTTACGAACTGGTGAATCGGTACCCAAGCTAATCCACGATCAGTCGACAACCACAACTGAAATTGAAAGTATTCCAAAGTGAGAATATAATTCTCGTATAACTATCTTATATTCTTTAGAATGGCAATAATGGTATAAATTCAGAATTTAAATAATAGTAAATCTTATACCTTCCGAGCTGGATCGACTTTGTCCAGTGCGACAAGTACCCGTGGATCTAATTCATAAAATGAGACTTCGCTCGGGTGAAATGGTACCGGGACCCTCTGTATTGATTGACCGTTATTATATGTTATAAAGATTAGATTATTCAGACTGTCCACGAAGACGCACTGCAAAAGAAGAGAACTCTCAAAAACACTTTCAAACAGAATAGTCCTTGGAGATATGCCAGGAAATATATGAGTCATTCGTAAGAAACGTTTTTGTAAAGCAGAACACTCACGTGTTGGTAGTACTTAGGATGATTGGTGAATTTGTCCACAACCGCATATTGAGCGTTGGGGTCGGACGAAACCCTAAACATTTCAGTCTTATTGTCGAACGATTCACCGTAATCGTAACTGATGTACACAGCGCTAGGATGAGTCGGGGAGGAGAATCTGCCTCCTTGGAAACGCACGACGGGCGTGCTATCCCTCGCTAGACATATTATTACATTGGAACCCTCCCCGACCCAATGTACCATCAATTGCTGATGCGAATCATTTAAAGCGTTGACCTGTAACGACAAAGAAACAAAATTCTTTTATCGAGAGGCATTGAAATATAAAAATAAAATAATATTTATCCTGCATCGTGTTTTTTTAACAGACATGAGACGAATAAAAATCGGAGATAAGAGATAACAGAGATAAGGGGCTCCGCTAAAATAAAATAAACAAAGAGAAGATAAATAGACGAAACGAACACCGTAATCTATCGAATGTGAGCTTAGATTTATTAATGGTTGGACACGACAGTAGAGATGCACGTGCATGTAACTCGACATCTTCAATAAGTGTAATTGTAGATGAATATACGTATAGCAGCGAGAGGAGATGAATCATTGGATATAGTCATTTGTGAAAAATCTTCCTATCTCAATCAGCTTGCATCCTGTCGGTGGTCGATATCATGTTACTCCTCGGTCAATGTTCAATGTCGTGAGGTGGACAAGTCGCCGCGAAAAAAAACATCTAAGCAGACGCAGCGAATAATTCGAAACATCGTCGCGCGTAATCAAGGAATGCAAATGAAATTGGCAGGGAATTACACAATCAGCTTTAAAATTGAACGGAGGGAAAATCCCGGGATTTGAGCTGAAGGTCAGTTGTAGTCAAAAGTGAAAGTAAAAGCCCGATATCTTTCATTGACATTTTAACAAGACGGCTCAAAATAGAGAAAAGTTATCACGACCGTTATGAGAAGCTACAATTATGCTAACCGATGTTATCTGATTAAATAAATCGTGCAATGTGCACGAACGTGCGGAAACAGGCAAGCTAATTTTAATTAACGTCGCATGACGGTACAATTAATTACTAGTTATTGGAGTACGCCTGTCGAATAACTCGGAAACGAGAAAGCTCACATTCGATATATATTACGGAGTTCGTTTCGTCTATTTATCTTCTCTATGTTTATTTTATTTTAGGAGCCATTTATCTCTATTATCTTTCATCTCCGATTTTTTTATTCGTCACGAATGTTAAAAAAGAAAAACAAAATAATAAATGTAAAGCGATAAATTCGGAATAGTAATAAAAATAAGGGAAACGAAGAAACGTAATATTTTTGTAGCCGACTCTAAAGAGTTACAACGTAGCGTTGTTTTTGAGGTGGCTCTTATCTCCTCAACCAAATGACAAACTGCGCTTCCTTTGTTATCACGAAAATAAGTAGTCAAGTGTCCATTATCCTCGTGCGTGTATAAACGTGACTAAGCGTCGCTCCCCGACGACGTGACGTAAGGGGAGACACATAACTACGCAGAAAAAGAAAACAGAACGAAACGTAGTGGCGACGAGAGAGTATTTCATGCCGAAAACCGCGACCTTCGCAAAGAGAAGCAGAGGAGTTGATTCATGCCGTTAAAATAACAACGACACGGGGATTTGAAATAACAACTGCGTTGTAAAATAACGACGCGTAGTTCCCGGTGATAGGGCGCCGTGTTTACGAAGCGTCGCGGACGGCGCGGAGAACTTTGCGGAAGCGCTTTTCCGCGGAAAAGCAACAAGGAGAAAAGAATGGAAAACGGAGGGAAGATATGCGGGACGGTTAGTGACCCCTCGGAGTGTCACGAACGGAGCGGACTCGCGTTTCTCTCTGTCTCTCTCGTCCGAGATTGATTAAATTTACTCCGGAAGAGAGAGATAATACGGCAATTATTGCCCCGGCTTATTCGCGCGCCGTGCACAAAGGCCGCGCTGTACGCCGCTCTCCCGACGCGACGGTCCATTGGGAAAAATTCTGCAGGACGACACGCAGCAGCGACGGAGGAAGAGGAGGAGGCGAGAGAGTGGGTGTGTGTGTGCGTGTGCGTTGCGCGCGCGCGCGCGCGTGTTGTGTGGCGCGTCTATTTGCACGAATATTGAAAGTCGCATGACGTTTCGCTCCGATCGCTCTCGTTCGCGACGTGAAAAACAATCGCGAAGAAATCAATCATCATCATCATTATCATTATTATCTTCATCATTATCGTCGTCGTCATCGTCTTCGCCGCAACCACGGCCGGTCGAATTGCGACGCAGCGGCAGCGGCAGCGACGGCAGCGGCGACCTTCGGTTCGACGATCGAGCGGTTAGGTGCATCACGTACGCATCGCGTTTACCTTCGTCGTGATATTTGGAGTATGAAACGGATGCTCGGGCAGCGGCGCGTCTCGGCGCGTACGCCCGGCGGACGATGCTTCCCCATCGCCGTCGTCCTGGTCGCGCGGATCCGCGCTCCGTCTGTCGATGATGAGCGGCTTCCGGTACCGCGTATCATCGTGCTCGGCGACGTGCAGCCGCTTCGCCCTGTCACCGTACCGTACACCGTAATTGCACTCCGTTAGCAGAACGAGATGGAGGATCAACGCGAGATAGTAGAGGGCCGCACTCGACCGACCGGCCATCTTGCCCAAGACTGACTCCGCTCGTCGCGGGAGCGGCTGTATTTAATACTTGCGCCGCGAACTACGCGCTTACGCTAGACGCGCCGTCGAGCGGCGTGGATGCTGCCGCGGGTCTGTTCGAAAGCTGTCGCTGTGAAGGAATTTATTTTATTGTCCATTTCTAAAAAAAGAAAAATATAGAAAAAGATGGCTGTAAAATATTAACTAATCTAGTAGTAAGGACCAATTCCACAATTTATTTTAATCGAAATTTAACTAACGATATTCAATATTGTTAATTAAACTCCGTTGGATATCCCAGTGAAAAATGGTTGGCCAATTCGATATCGATTCGATGTCTTTTCGATCATTTCTCACTGTGTGTATATGTATGTGTGTGGATATTATTAGTTAAACACCGGTTAATATAAATTGTGGAATTGTGGTCCTAAGAATGAATGAATAAAATGAGGAATGAGTAGTTAAGGGATACGGCCACAGCAGTCCTAAAAACATCAATAAATACAACAATTTTTTTTATTATAAAAAATAATTTAATATAAAATCAAATTGAAGCACTGTATATGATATATCTTAAGGTATTTAAAAAATTTTTTGTATATTTTTTAAGCTATAATGACGGCGCTACTGCTGATGGAATCTAATACGTTTTTTTTTTTTGGAGATGCTCCGGGACCTGACATCTAGCCTCCATGCATTTTAACTTAAAAAAAAAATTTTTTTCTTTTTAATCTACATTAGAATGACTAGAGAAGTACGTAGAGGTTTTGAAAATATTGTTTTTTTTTCAGAAATGATAGGCATTTGAAGTCACAGTTGCATTTTTTGCTAAAAAATTTTCGTGAAAAACTGTTCATAAAAAATAAAAAGTTTTTTTATACAAGGTGTCCCGAACATTATTTATTTCAATAATAAATACTTGTGATAATAATACTTAAAATTATTTTTCACTTTATTTGCATATTTGAATTTTGCAAGATCGAATATCGTAGTGATAATATCTTTAAAATATGGAAATGCGATGCGCGTCGAATTGTTTAACCTTCGCGTGAAATATGCCTGACTAGATGTCAGGCCCTGGAAAAAAAAACGTATTAGATTCCATCAGTGGTAGCGCCATCATTTTCGATCGAAAAAATACAAAAAAAAATTTTTAAGTACCTTAAAATATGTTGTATATAGTACTTCCATTCGATTTTATATTAAATTATTTTTTATACTAAAAAAAATTGTTAAATTTATTGATGTTTTTAGGCCCGCTACTGTGGCCATACCTCTCAAGTTGCAATTGTAAACCAAGAATCGCTTCTTGGCATATGGAACTTAAGTGAATAAAGTTTTGCTGAATAGATTGTCCATTTCTATTCAGTATTGATTAACTTTAATTTTGATTCCTACTTTTTATCTTTTTCTAATTTTTAGGATTAAAAAAAGATAGAAAATGCAATTAAGATGACTAAAAAAAAAGAATTTCCACTGACTACGTGGAATATGACTAAGCGCCTATTAGCGTAAAATTGCGACTAAATATAAACTGTATTTACCTAATTATTCAAAATGAAAGGTGAAGTCACCTCTCAGTCTGTTTCATGTCTATTTCATGTCTCTTTATCATGAATTTTTAACGAGTTTTTCGCAATATATTCTTTACAATGGTTCTAAAAATACGCATATATTTATATCAGTATTATTAAATTGATTATCAATTTAATTTTGTAATTGCATGTACTATTTTAGCTTCCGCTTGACACTGCCTTTCAAGACCGCACTCATTGTCAGTAACGGCATTTATTATAAATTGCAAGGCGAAAAATGAACATAAATTCAAACGAAAAAATATTATTACAAAAGAGCCCGCCCGACTGTATATGTATACATACACTGACACGTGTATGTATACGGCCTCTATACTTGATTGTTATCATAACAGTTATGACTCACTAGTTTAATGAATGTTTACGCGTAGTGCGGATTCCTTCTACCTCACAAACCTACTTTCCCTTTTACGACAATTTATACGAGAGAAGGGTGTGTCAAATCATCGAATGTCTCGTGATCGATAACGCGAAGGGTCGGAAGGACAACAAAAAGGTTAAGGAAATTTCGAGGCGACCGATCGCCGCTTTGAGCGAGCGAATGAGCAAGCGCTTTTAACGCGCAACGCGCAGATGCAACAATAAAAGTATATTAGATAATGACATTCGCTCCCTCTTCTTCGCACTCTTATTTCCTAATTGGAACGTATGTACATATATTGTTGGCTCGTCCACGTGGAATCGCGCGCGAACGTGATTCGGAACCCGAAAATGCCGGCCGAAAGCCAAATTTTCATTCAGACTTTGGCTGCGCGCGTTCAAACCGTGTGACATTTATCTGAAAATGAGATGTTCAGTATATCACATCTGACGGCTGATTTACGATAGCTTGTTTAGCTTGACTAATCGACGCTGAAGTTAAATCGGGTCGTTGACTTCTCACCTTCGTCATAAAAAGATCGTTAAACTTATTACGGACATCGAGACGTGTCTCTTACCCGTATTGAATTACGAGATAATATGCGTGCTTTATTCTAGAAGCATACCATTAGCTTGACAAATATTACGAAGATTTTACTTGCGCTAACGTGCCGAACAATTTTAATTTACAAATGTTTATCATATATAAATGTAATAATTGTATATAAAATATTATTATATGCAGAACATGTATAATCTGATCGCAATTTTATTTTTTGTGAAAAAAAAAATCATCTAATTATTTTTCTTATGCAAACAAGAGAAAAAAAACACATATTATGTAATTATATATGGAAAAAACTCTGTAATATATAAATGTGATACGTAATAAACAAGTGTATATTTATAATTCTTTTAAATAAAAGTATCTTCTCTTTTTCTTTTTAAAAGTTTATTTCTCCTTATCGTTCAGCTGACCTTAATAAAAGTCAAAATTAGTTTCAATTGAAGAGAAATTGAAATGCACAGGAAATTCAATTGGAAGGTATTAAAAGCGCATAAAAGGTATAATTGTATTGTCGAACGGACACCAGCGTCCGTATTAGCCTTGATTTAATCTGCTCTAGTTTCGCTCTCTTAAAAGATGGATATACAAAAAAAAAATTACTATGCGCAGAATGTTGAGTTAATGTCTATCTATCAGTGAGTCACAGATATATACATATATTAGATAATTGAAGAGACGTCGCGTGTCGGAATTCTCGATCACGATGCTACGATTAATACCGATATATCGTTACAGCACTATTTTATTTTAACAATTCTTAAAATCTTTTAACATGGAGCATATATTGATAATTCGTATTAATATCTTACGGGAATGAGTTTCAATCAAACATAAGAATAAATACAACGCATTTTGCGCATTTAAATAAAGTTCAAAAACTGAATTCGTCACAAAGTCTCTTCCTATCCTCCATTGCTTATAAATATATGTTGATTCTTACTAACTAATAAAAATTTCAATTCCAGATTGAAGTTTAAAATCTTTAAAATCTCAATTGCTTCTTCTTGGACCATGGCACTGTAAGGAATAACACACAACTGATTTTTTTCAGTACAGACAAGTTTGCAATACCAAACGAAGATACTCAAAATTTATAATTCATAAATGCATCGCCTTCCATATTCGGAGCGCAGGCAGAAGCAAAAAACGTATAAATATATTTATGTATTCATAAATGTATCGCAGACAAGCGATATGTGCGCATTTCTGATTCTTCAATTTCTTTGCGTCTATTACACGGTACATGATATTATAAATAGGACTCTAATCGGAAACTCGACATGAATTGTATATCTAAAGTGGATTTCAGTCTATTAGCTTCTTTTATAAATAGTTCCTTTCATAAATGGCTAAAACGTTTGCTAAAAAGTAATACCGAAATAGTAATAAAGCTCAAGGTATACTTTGTGGTTTTATCTTTATTGATATAACGACAATCTAAATTCTGACTGCAACGCGAATAATTTTTCATCCTGACTTTGTATATATATATATATATATAGCGATATTTAAAGTCTGATTTTCCGATTCGTCATTACTGAAGAGGAAATCCCAACACTGGACCGAAACATTCAACGTGATTAAAGGGTATTACTGAATTATTCCTATCATATGCATATTGTTCGCAGCCAAAACAGAATATTGTAATAATACTGCAGCAATATTGTAATATTCCAGTTAAATAATAACATTGCCGCAATATTATTACAATATTCCGTGTTGGCTGTGTTGGATTTGCGCATTTTGATACCTGCGTGTTGGCTTATTGCTCTGATTGCCCTTATCTCGTTGAATGAAAAGTAACAATTCTCCATTATTCATTTTGTCTCAATTGTTGCTAGCAAGAATTTTTCATCCAGTCGTATTAAAATGCTACAGAGCATATTTCGATTTTCGAGATCAAGTCCGATCTCCTCTCTGAAATGATTTTCTTGCGGAAGCGCTTCCGTTTTAGAACGACATCTTACCTTGCTCACCCCGAGAGAAATAATGTATTAAATGAGGAAACGGACGGGCGTTATCGCGTCACGGACGATTACGTTGTCAGTCTCTTTTTTTTTCTTTGTGGAAAATTTGAAAATCCCCGTTCGTCCGCATTCCCTCCCGTAAATCGACGGGACTTTACCGTCCCGCTCGGAGACGCGCGCGCGAGCATCGCTTCGCGGGCGCAATTTAGCCCGGACAATTCGATAATTCGCGGTGAACGTAACTGGGACGAGAATTATCGCGGCGTAGTATTTTTTTTCTTCCTTAAAGAGCCTCTCTCTTCGGCTCCGCATGCCGCGCGAAAATCGATACCGTTGAAAATAGACGTCTCATGCGCCGTCACGTGCTCCTGCGCGCTTTGACGCTTCAACGCGGACCAATTTCGCAAACGCAACTTTGTGGTTTCATTCGCGACGGCAGTTGTCACATGTCAGCTATTGTAATTGCATATCTTGGCGAGCCGTTCGCCAAGGAGAGCGAAATCCAGATCGAGCAAGCGCGAACGAGCGCAAATTCGATTACGGTCATTCTGCCTCAATGAGCGCGAATGTGTGTAATGTGCCGCTGTTGGAACAAATTGCTCGTTCGCGTTCATTCACTTCACTTTGAATCTTGAAAATAATCGCCTCGCGATAAACAGAAGGAAGGAGAACGGATCGCGACGCGGTTGCGAGCGCAATTTTCTCGAATCACGAGCGTTCGCTGTCGAGAGTTAATTCTTGCTACGGTCTTTCGGCTGGTACCAATCACGCTTGATACTTGATCGCATTTTATTTCTCAACGAAGCTGTAAAAAGGCACATTAAAAAATTACACGTTGACCTTAACGAAGTTTGAGGATAAAGTAATCGGCGCGTACAATTACATTTTCGCGTCTCGCACGATGACAATGACAGGAATGAAGCGAGAGTATCAAATTCGTTTTACAAACGAAGACGGAATCAACAGGGCCAATAAAATGTATGATGTAGCATTAGATATAAGGAGAATGAATAATTTTCTTTTCGCTATAGAGAAAGATATACTGTGCCGCAACGGCATTCTAACGTATCGAGGATAACAATCTGAAATATACAACCAAACGTTTAATTTAAGCGAGTATTTAATGATGCATATAGCAAATTCTTTTCGTATTAAAGCGATCCCAATTAAATGCTCGAAGAAATATTAATTTAATCTTATTGATAATCGCTGATAATGTATCTCGAGAATGCTGCCTAGACGTTTTCCTTATTGAAAACGTACGAGAAAGATCGCTTTAAAACGAAAAAAATCTTCATGTCAAAAATTCGACAATTATTTTATATATATATATATTATCTATTATAATTTTTATTTCTTATAATTTAATGCTCTTCATCGTTCTGTATTTATATATTTATAGATATATTTATATATAAAACACATAGCTATGACATACCAAATGTTGTGTTTGCTTAGCAATGCGACTCTGATATTCAATTCAATGTTCTTCGCTAAATGCACATGCATGAAATTATAAAAGCGAGTGTACAATCGTTTTGATTAGAATTATTCTCGCGGACATAATGTATATGTGTACGTGTTTATGTGTATATAGCTCCGTATATACAAGACTCGTAATAAGCTTAGCTGACAATACAATTTCTATACCAACTTAAATATTCCAAATATTTGACGTGAAAATTGAGAAGATTATCGCAGATTATTATTTCGAAGAGACAACGTACACACCGGATCGATTGATTGATCGAGTCGCATCGAGTCGAGAAAAACGAATGAAACGTAACACTTTTTCTCTCGCGCGTTACCAAAAATCATTACAATTCTTCCAAGGTGTACTAAATTAAACATTTTTTTCCGAAGCGAAGGAGCTCCTAGAACTTCCCAATCTCTATGCTTTAGGAAAAAAAAAAGAAAACAAGATGAACGTGATAAATATTTAAAAAAAGAAAGTTAACAATTATAAAAGAGTAATATATAGTTCACGCCAAATGTCGAGTTGGAATCAAGTGAGATACAAATGATTCGCAACAATGATATAACACGGCTATAATAATTTACCGCAAGCCCTCACTTAATACAAACTGTATCATTTGCGCGAGTCCAGGAGTTTTTTAAATATTCTTGCAATTTTGCATAATTGTGTGATATATGGGATCGTGTAAAGGGGACAGGAAGGATGGGGAAACTCTCTCTTGTTAGTTATTACATTTTCTTTATAATTCTTCAATGCGGTATTCCCTTAGGGCGCTGCATATTTAACAATTTGTTAAAAGCTAGTTTATATAATATTATGTCCCAAGTTAGTGTGGCTCTTAAAATATATGGCAGTCATCCGAACGCAAACAGATACGTTTGCAGGAAAAGAAGTCAAGTAAAATACTGCGGTGCGATAATATGATAATGAAAGCGATATATCCTAAGCGATCAACACGGCTGGAATCGTTCTCGCCCTTCTTTCAGTATTGTCGGAGACTATATCTGCTCTGTAACGCGACAACAATTCGCGTGAAATGCAATAAAATGCATTAATAAACGCTTAAAATTCTGAACTCATCAGTGTAAGAATAATTATAAAAATCATCGTAAAATCATGACTAAGATATATCTCCTCCAAACCACATTCTTTGCGGACTCAAGATCGAGCTCATCTTCTTCTATCGAATAACATTCTTAAAAAAAAAAAAAAAAATTGCTGAAGTATAAAAACATCGCAGCAACTTATAAAATACTTTGTACCACGAAGAAGACATCATTCGTTCGTTTCCGTGACAAGAAAATGATCGTGCATCTTAATGCGTGACAGTACACATACGTAAAATGTAATAAAATTAAATCCCGTGTCGTAAAATTCCGATCACGCTAACGTGGGACATTAAAAATGTCGCTTGTTCTTCAACTAGCAATATTGCAAAGTGTCCAAAAATTCATTGAAGAACTAAATTTAATTAGACTTTCAATAGCCTACACTTGTAAATATCAACATATAACCATTAAATATCTCCGTTCTTCGAAAGTAGGCGTTTTCAAAGACCCGTTCAATCCGTCCTTCAATTCATTTCGTAACACCGTAGCCATGTCTTCTAATTTTATATTAGCGTTGCTTTAACCATGTAGAGCGACGAAACATTTCTCATAAACACGATGTTGTGCAGACGTATTACGAGCGGCTTACACCGTACTTCACTGCTCCAGTTTAACTGAAAATTAGTAAACGTGAAAGGTGATAATTATTTCATCAGGACAACCAACAACTGTCCACTTTCAATTACTGCGCTTGTTTTACAATTTAGTAATCATATGTACGACGACGAGGTTTACAAGAGAAAAGGCTATACTATAGGAAATCAAAAACCTTGTAATCATTAAAATGCGCTTTACGATTTCTCAAGGTATTTAATGAGTTGCGTTAAATAAACTTTCATATTAGCAAAATTTAAATTAAAATAAATCACAATAATTAACAATAAATTATCGCTCGAAAGAAAGTTTGTTATACTTGTTCTACTTTTAATTATTGCAGCTTATGCGTTTTATATACTATTATTATTCATGGAATACATGTTGCACAAGAAGGATGCTACCATATAAATTTCAACGCATTGTAAATAATTATATTTCACTTATAACTAATACAAGTAAAAATAGCAAGTATTCCGTCTTTAAGGAGCCACATACTTGTATAATATGTGTCTCGCATGCGTCTGAAAGTAGACGCACGGACGATCGGTTACCTCTACGATAAAAGTTCCTGGGAATATTCTGATAGCAGAAAAAGCGTGAAGAATAAATGACGATGTCAGAAGCGGGTGATTGAACATAGCTACAATATAGAATTTGACAATGATACACAATAATCTGAGTATCTACATAACACACTATCTTATGCGAAATAAAAAAAAGTATTAAAAATGAAAGCAGATATATATATA
>JAJVSH010000061.1:69477-100885 GCA_021460005.1 Tetramorium alpestre | reverse complement strand
ATATGTATATATATGTATATATATGTATATATATGCGTATTAAAAAGCACCTATTTACGTAGATGTCAGACGATGTGGTGTAGAGAATAATTGCGTTTCACATATCCATCGTCACTGCACAAGAATCTTATTATTATATGATCTTATTGTAGATTCTCTGCAGAAATTTACATCGATATAGAATTTCTATATTTATCTTATAGCATAACGCTCAAGCATTTTATAAGATTTGTTGACTAAATATTTATTGGCGAAACACAGAAAGCTCTACACACATCTAAACCCTCTCGTTTCAGAGAATTTATGTTATCATTCCGCATTCACAATTGGAAAAACATTCCTGTTGTATTTTCCAGAAGCTAATCATAACGAAAGATTAAATAAAAAAAAAAAAAAAGAAACAATTGGAATGATGATCGATTATAATCGTGCAATAGTGTACGACGGTAGAATGATCTAGAGGATTGTGTGTGCGACTCACCACATTTCTAAATGTTGTTCCAATTGTGTACTGTTTCATACGTTCATTGGTTTCGCTTTCTACTTTTTGGCTTTTCTAAAATATGATAAATGCAATATGATCGAATGCGATAGCAACGACGAAATGGATTTCGTACGATGTGGAGTGAGGGCGCGTATCTTCTCGAATCATTATGCTTTATGAGACGATCGTCCGTCACTCGTGAATGATAATGACGATGAATAATGTTTTCTACGATAGCCAAATAAAACATTGGCCATCGTATCGTCTAATGATTAATTAAAATAATATTTCAAACTGAAGAGCCGAAGAGAAAAATCAAGAAAGAGAAAATCATCGTTTCGAAAGAAGAAAAATTAGTGTTGTGACATGGAATCCAAGGAGTGTGTTATAAAGGGAAGTAAAGTGATGGAAGATGATAAACGCGTATTTTTTTTTATTGCTAACAGAATATTCTCTATCAATTTCATCGGGATGTGTTCGAAAGGATGAAGCAAGATAATAACAAAATAACAGGCACCTTATATACAAGAATACACGTCTTGACTTGAAAACGCTGCAAAAACTTAATAATTCGTACAATTCGTGATATAAATATTCGCAACATTGTCACATTGTCAATTGTAGATTTAGAATTTTATTACGACGTAAAAGAGAATATTTTATTTATCAACATTGTAAAATTTTTTTACACAATTTATTCGATTTCGCTTAAAACTCTTGCGCTCAATTCAAGTATCCATATTATCGTAAAATTCTTGTGTACGATATTGCAATAGCAAAATTTCCCAATCAAAACTTACTTTTTCTTGAGAGTGAAGAAACTACGCCGCTTAGTTTCGGCTTGTGTCGGGGCTGGCAAGGTGTGAGCCCTGGATGTGCTTGCACCTGATGTTCCCTGGGCCGCTTGATTCAATGCTGACACCCAGTCATTCATTTCGGTATCGTCTTTGGCCTGGAACAGGAAGTCGGATCCGCTTTGCGACCTGTAAGAAAAAGTTTACGGTGAAATCTACGCCAATGTCGCAGACTACGCATAATATACATGTAAAATCGATCACTGACTTGACTCGGAAGACATGTTTCTTCTTAGTGTAATCACTGGCTACGGTAATAGTCGCGCCTCGTAAGTCAAGAGGAGCCTCTCCTTTGTACGGTTGATCGGGCGAAGCTTTGTACGACTTCTGATCTTTATATACACATAAGCTCTGTCCGCGTATGACCATGTACACCTTGTCCCAGGAGCGATTGGACGCCTTCTTCGTCGTACTTTCCCATTCGTGCTTCCGTTGTAATAGCCCCTCGAACTCGTCGTCGCTCGGACTTCGTTGCTCTGGAAAAGATAACGGATTTTCACTATCTGCTACTTAACGAGGAACAATTTGTTAAAACAGTTTGGATGCGCTATCAATTATTTATACGAGGGGAGAACGCCAGCCTGCGTCCCTTGCTTCGAGTAGACGGTAAAGCTGCAAATAATTAATGACATATTATTTTAATCGCAGCACGCATAAAACACAATCGCACAGTTATAAGAATTCTATGCATTTACCAATTTCCCATTATTCTAATTTAGAGAATGCATTAACATTTGGACTTTCCAACGAGCTAACATACATTGCATATCTTTTTGCTTATAATGATAGTTGGAAAACAAAAACAAGCCCCGGTTATTTATTCCCTTATTTGTTAGGCATAATGCATAAATGATAGAATATAATTTAGTTTCAAGTGTATCCTTCCATTATGTAACATGTAATCATTGCAGCTGTTGAATACACGGCAAATGATGAAGTGATTATTCAAAATCTACGTATTCGAAACAGGAACGATTAGTAGAGGGATTAAATGCCAGATTCCACCTAAACATCATTTTGATAGTAATTTAGAATTCCGCAAATTAAAACCATACTGACAGATATTATATTTCCGATTTCCTCGAGCAGTGACATCATTTATTGTTAGACGCCAAGCTCCATTTTCACTTTTTGCTGTAAATATACGTATATAAAGCAAAGTTGAAGTGTAATCGCTTGAGCGACTGAGTGCTAAAAATGTGTAAAAAAAAAAAAAAAATACTTGGCGTCCAACGAACGTAATTATCGCCGATCGTGTCTCTTTTCTCGTTCACTTACCAGGAATACTGTGCTCATCATCACTCACACCACTGCGATCTAAACTCGGCGACTTGGCGGACTTTCTCCAGCGGAAGCTCCTGAATGGTGACTTGCTGCGGCTTCGTTCCTTACGTCTTGAAGCCTCGGAGCCACTTCCTTTCGGAGCTTTACAACGTACGCAACACACATAACGTTCATTAGCTTACTTACTTTGTACCCTAGCTTGTAGCAGAGATTTGTATCAGGTAAACAATTTGCCGCTAATAGTCCTCACATCCACATGTGTTACGCGTTACTTTTTTTTCCATGCTTTCTAACTACATATAAAGAATGTATGAGAATACACACATGCAACATGCTCATGCGTAAGATGCTAAATGAGCAATGCACGCTCGTCAAATTATACTTAACAAATAGGATAAACATTTTGCGTTTATCACATTATATTAATAGCTACGTTAATTAAAAAATATATATTTGTTTATACTTCTAAATATATATTATATATTTAAATTTGTATTTATATATCTATAAAATCTTTTATTATTAAATTATTTAATACTAAATGTATTTTTTATTTAAAGTTTAAAGTTTTTTTTTAAAAAGAATTCAACATGTGCTCATTTTTTCTAAACTTGGCTCTGATGATAAAATTACTATTTATTTTCTACGACGATACTTCTCATGTTTGAAGTCTGACGACGAATAAAATATAAAGTCGATCGTAAAAAGTTGTCGCGATAATTTACAGCGTAGAAACATGGAATACGCAATATCTGGTCTTGAGGGACTGATATATCGGCTCATGTCATGTGTGAAAAAATAACGCGTTAGGGATGAGTTCTTGTTGTGCAGAAAGGTCAGAGACGCCGCGTTCACCGCTGGTCGTGACACCGCTGCAATTAATACCAGCGGTGTCACGACCCGCGCCACCCTGGTCGGCCGTCGCGATAATCGATCTGAAGATGCAGGAACTGTCGTCGCAGCATTACGCAGGGAAATACTTGGTACTTCTCTTCTATCCATGCGACTTCTCGTTCGTGTGTCCCACCGAACTTATCCAATTTAGCGATCGCATCGCCGAATTCCGAGTTCTTGGTACGAAGTTACATTTCTCTTCCCCGTTATCTACCGTTATTAATGACGTTACAAATACGATTTTCAGCAACAAACTCGATGAAGAATACTTGTAAAAAAGAAAGATTCGTCAAACTTTAGAAAATTAGACTTTTAGACTTGACTATTTTACATTAGATTACATTGTTTTTGGTCCCGAGTTTTTATATTCATTTCCTCTTATTACATTTTATTAATGCTAATTAATTCTCACGTTTTGTATTAAAGGCTCGGAAGTAGTAGCAATATCAACGGATTCCAAATTCTCGCATTTCGCGTGGGTGACGACTCCGCGGAAACAGGGAGGCTTGGGCGAAATGAAAATTCCACTGCTCTCCGACAAGAGTCATCAGATAACGCGGAATTATGGCGTATTAAACGAGACACAAGGGTACGCATACAGAGCCCTATTCGTCATAGATAGAGAACAAATTATACGCCATGTGACGATAAACGGCGACGATATAACACGATCGGTGGACGAGGTATTGCGAGTTGTGAAGGCTTGTTGTTTCGTGGATAAACATGGCAATGTGTGTCCTTACGGGCCGCTGCCGACGAAGGACGCCTTCGGAGAAGAACCAAACTATTTCAGCACAATTTGATCTCGATTTATATTCTTATATGGAGAATTCGGCAACCGTGATGTAATCTTCCGTTAACTATACAGTTTGCATCAACGTGAATGATTGTTCGAGACTTGTACTTGAGCAATCACTCATAATAATATCGTGGCAGCTAAGTGACGGGAAATATTAATAAATGACCTTTCAACACACACACAGCTTGAGATTTGAATATCTGCGAACACTTACTTGTCGGCGTGCGAGTACCATGCGGCAGAGTTTTCACAGATGTTGGCGTGACAGGCGAAGTCCCTTCTCCTTCCCGGAAAGACAGCTGTCTAGGTCTTTGTGCATGCACTACACCACACCAATCACAAAATCATGCTATGTATTACTTGGATAATTCGTTAAATGCGTCGCATATATTCATCACGGTTATACCAATTGCAACTCGATTGCTGTGAGGAATAGCGTAAGGGCAACATGCATTAATCACGAGTTTAATGATTCTTCACAGTGGTATGACCGTCCGAATATTCGAATTAATTCTATATAATACGTATACAAATGACAGGACCCAATTTCGTACTTCTGTAGAGCTAGAGTGATAAATGAGACGATTTCGTGAATGTGCTTACCTTCCAACAAGGCATTATGTTTCAATGTGATTGTGCAATAGACTAGAATGAAGTCTAGCATAGTTAACAAATGTGTACCTACCAGGTGAATGAAATGGATTAGTATGACCGGAAATTGCGACTACAATTAGAATTTCGCTCGGTATTTCATCGTATTTCAAGTTGTTACGTGTATGTAGCTTCTCACATGTGCGTGCCAAATATCTAAAATGTTCAAATCGTTTTCTCGTGACGTAACCGACGTCAGGCGACAGAAGGACCATCTCGGGCAAAGTAACGGGCCATCACCTGCTAGAGAAAAAGTTAATAGAAGCAAATAGTGATTTATGCGGGCGAGAGCGATAGGTGCGACGTGGCTACGAATATGCTGAAAGACGTAAGATTATTGCGGTGTATGACTTAACGCTAGCGTGAAATCTGAAGAACAAAGCTGTCATTAAACACTGCTACGATGACGCGAGTTGATCATCCATCCATCACCAATTTATGAAATTATGGGAACCTATACAGGATATGATTCACTCGAGATTACAGCTTCGAAAGAATTGCGGAGGAATTAGAACGATGTACTCAATGTATCAGACGTCTAATTCTCACGCTTCGACAGGTTTCATACCCATCATGTAACACTCACCTTCCTTGGGCTTGTCTTGAGGCTGTGGTGTACGTGTAGAAGCCTTGCGATGTGCCGCTGTGGTTCGTGCATTCCGTGCCGCATTAGGGGTGCATTTCGGGTGGGTAAAATGAGATGACGTGGACGACGGATTTGATACGGATCGGAATAAGTTTCGGCGTGGGTGGGAAAAGGCAAAAATAAACGTGCTGTTAGCGATGTCACATGCTTATCCAAACAAACCTTATTCATAATACTAAGTCGTCAGAGTTGAATTTTACGTCAAAAGCAAGATTTCTCGCATCGCTCGATTATTAGTCATGATAGAAGGAATAAAACGTTACTTCTGTCCCGCTTTTTTTCTTTTGGCTCACAATATTACTACCAATCGCAATCATTACCACGCCAAGTCAATAAAGAATTATACAAACATGAAAATACAACTCTATTAGGAAAATTCTATTAGAACAAAAAGCACTCGACGTTATATTCTAAATATGCACGTGTTATATATCGGTTATTTTATATCAGCATCTTCAAACAGAATGCAAAACCGTAGACAGAATTAGAAGATGCGATAAGTAAGTACCGAGAAAAATTGTCACAGTTTCGATTAGTAAAACCCAAAACATAGCCATTATATGCAATTATATTACCGTGTCCCTCATCTTCTCCACGTTCTCCACTTGTTGCTCCGTCAGTTTCAGCTCTGTAATAAAGAAAATTCATTGATATCGTGTATAACATCGTGGTATAGATCGCGATAAAATAGTGATGCATTACCTTTCGCTAGGTGGTTCATCTGGACTAGTAACGGGCGTCGCTTTGGCCAAACGTGCAGCCTCCGCCGCTGCCGCCTCCTCCTTTTTACGTCTTTCTTCTTCCTCTCTTTCTTGTTCTCGTCGTTTTAGTTCTTTCAATTCGAACTACATTAAAAAAAAAAAAACAAAAATATTTCTTATGATAAACGGAAAACAAGAATATACGTTTTATTGCAGAAAATTTACACGTTTAAACGATATATGACACAATAAAAAGTATTTCGAGTTTTACAAGCTTTTCTACTGAGATGTTATTCACGTATTTCTTGGAACTACTTACAGTAGTAAGTCGGTGCAAGGCACTAAACCTTTCTTCTTGTGCAGCTGCCGATTTTTCGAAAGCCTCGTGTTTCTTGATTAAATTCTCAACTTCATCGATAGTATGCTGTGAAAAATTGTGAATATTAAAAAAAAAGATTCGATTATAAATTTGTATTCCAATGTTTGCATTCCAATGTAACTACTTACACCAAGCTCCTGGCTCATAAGATATGGCTCTTGGGCGATTAACCATGCTTCAGCAACTGCCGCATCTCGGGCGAATTGGTAAACTTCCAAAACTATAACAAACACAAGCAAGTGAATATTAAATATGTTACAAGTACGCGAGATTGAAAATTCGAAGAGTGAGTGCAACTTACTGAGCTGCAAGTTCTCCCAACGTTCCTCCCACCGATGTAACAGTGCATTCCTGTGATCGGTCAGTGCCGCTAATTTCTCCTTTATCTGCGCGCTAGCGTAATGATTCCTAGCTAATAGATCTTTTCCGAGATTAATACATGCCATTAGATTATCCTCCCTGGCATCGATCTCCGCCTTCAAGCTCTGATGGTTGTTCATCAGTAATTCGACGCCGGCGACGTCGCGCGGTTTCTCGGACGTGTTCATCTGGCGCACAACGTCGTCCATCCAGATCATCAGAGTCCTGACCATATTGAAGAATCGGAAGAGATCGCCGGTGTCCTCCAATTTAGCTCGTCTACCCTCGCACAGTGATTGCAAATTGTTCCACGCCGCTACGACCTCGGCCTCGCGATTCGTGATTTCTCGTGCTTTGTCGCCCGCGTAGCTCGCTTGCAGTTTGGCGGACTCCTCCTCGATCTGCGTCACCTGATTCTGCAACGTGGACAGGTCCTGAATAAAATTGCCGTGCTTACGTTGGAGAGCAGACACCGAGCCGGCGTCGCGGCCCAATTCGTCGGACATGGCATTTTGCTTCTCCAGGATTCTGCCGAGAACGTCCTTGCAGTCGTGGAAGAATTTGTGTAACTCACGACTGGCCACCAGCATCTGCGTGCGCGTCTCGATCAGTTCGAGCAAGTCCTGCCAGACCTCGTTCAAGCCGTCCTTCCACTCGGCGATTGTCGCCGCGTCGGAATGCCCGGTGGCGATGAGAGAATCGGCGATGCCGTTCACGGCCTCCACTCGCTCGGAACCGATAGCCTCGGTGTCGCGCGCGAACTCCTTGAATCTCTCCCACAACAGCGTCACGTGATCGTAATCCTGACCCAGCTCGTGACTACCGGCGACTAATTCTCTCTCCTGAATCCATTGCTCGAGATCGTCGACTTCTCGATTCAGCATGAACAACTGGAGTGCCTCGTCCAATTTGGCGCGTCGCTCGCCTGCCAGATCCTTCAGGCCGGCGTACAGTTTATCCACCTGTGATTGTTTCACAGCAATCTGGTCGGCCAGCGGATGCTGATCGTTTATTAGCTGCCTAGCGGTCTCACCTAGCTGTCGAATCGTCTCCGCATAATCCTCGACCGCATGTTCGAGCGACTCGTGCTTCTTCATCAGATTCTGAGCGGAGATTTCGTCCTTACCGCGATCCTCGACCATCATGTACAGCTCCTGTTCGCTCATCCATGATTCGGCCTCGGTAGCGTCAAAGAAGTACTGCTGCGCTTTCTCGTTTTGCAGCAGATGCTTGTTTCTATCGTCAACAGCATCCTTCAACTCTCGCCACTTCTCCGTCAATTCGGATATCAGTTTCTGGAATTCAGGACTGTCCTCGTGTCCCTCATCTATCAGCTTTTGCCCGTTATTACACACCAAATTGATCCTGGGCTCGTGATTCTCGATTTCTGTGCGCAATGACTGATTCTTCTTCTTTAGCATGTGAACGTTAAACAGTGAATTTCCATACTCGCTGCTGGTTGCCTGCGGCATCTTCTCCGCGATCCACAGCTTTTCATCCTCGACGTCGCGTCGGAATTGGAAGGCTTCTTTCTTCTTCTCGAGGTGCCGTTGACGGTCGATGAGCGGTGCCTTGAGCTGAGCAAATCTCTGGGCGACTTTCTCCTTCTTGCATTTGATTTCCTCCATTTTATCATCGGGCACTGTGCGCTGCAAATGTTCCGCCTGTTTGTCGAGTTCGGTGACCTGTTTCGCTTTCACCGCCATTTGAGTCTCGATCATCTGTTGCTTCTGCATCAGTATGTTCACGGATGCCAGATCAGAGCCGGTATCAGTGCTCTCTATCTGTTTCTCTAGCTCATTCATCCAGGAATCAATGTCGTCACAGGTCTGGTGTATCAACACCTCGCGGTTCGAGTCGAACAATCGTTCGCCCTTATCGTGAGTCGTGGTCTCTAGCTCAACAAACTGTTCCGCCAATTCTGCTACCTTCGGTTTAATAATTTCGGCCAGATCCGGTTTCTGTTGAATCAATTCGTCCGCGGCTTGCTGCAACTGCTGCAATCGGTCTTTGTTGCTGGCGATTTCTGCTTCGAATGCTTGATGGCGAGTCCACTTGCTGTGAATAGTCTTTGCGCTTCTGTATGTTTCGTCTTGAGCAGTGATATGTTTCTCTTGCACCCATTCGCCGAGTTCCTCGCAATCTTGCAGGAACATCTGCAGCTGGAGCTGGTCTTTGAGTTTCTCCATAAGTAGATTTGCCTTCTCGCGATTAATTCGCCGACGATCGTTGATGTTCTCGGCCTTCTTCTTCACCTTATCGGCCGCAAAGTGTCCCTCATCGACCAAGCGTCCGGCAAACTGTACGACCGAATTGATTTTCTCGTCATTGGCGTCCATGGTGGTCATGAAGGCCTCGTGTCGCTTGATCAAGTGTTCCGCTTGCTCGAAGTTCGCCGGTGTCTCGTCCTTGGCAAGAATGTGTTCTTGTTGCGATAGAAGCACTTCTGCTTGACGCGCGTCTCGATCGAACACTTGTAGATTCAGGGAGTTGGATAGTAAGTT
Source organism: Tetramorium alpestre (assembly GCA_021460005.1). Taxonomy (NCBI): domain Eukaryota; kingdom Metazoa; phylum Arthropoda; class Insecta; order Hymenoptera; family Formicidae; genus Tetramorium; species Tetramorium alpestre. Next base: position 91,329 of record JAJVSH010000061.1, on the reverse strand, counting down.
CTGACGATTCACCCACATCTGATGCAACTCCTCCCAACCCATCTTTAGCGCATTCAATCTCTCGCGCAGGAACATGTATTGGGTATCACCATCGCCGGCCTCTGTGGTCAGCCGCTCGCCATACTCCATCATCTTCTGGTAATCGTCGGTGTAATTGTCAATCTCCTCCTTTATGTTCTGATGCTGCGTAAGCAGCTTCTCAGCATCGGCAAGACTGGTTGGAGTATCCTCGCTGGCAACGTCGGTTTGTGTTTTCGTGAGCCATGCTTGGAAGTGATCGAGGTCGCGCAAGAATCGATGCAAATCTCCAGCCTCCTCGAGCTTGGCATCGCGTTCTTTCAGCATCTGCGTCAACTGCTCCCAAATCAAATGAATCTGTGCAATTCTCTCGCGTATCACCGCAGCCTCTTCCGGATGTTCCTTCTGTATGATTTCTGCCTCCTTCTCCAGAGCGTCTAATTTCGCCTGAATGGCCGCTAAATCGCGCTCCATGCCGCTCAGTCTGCGCTGCAGCGTCATCACGCCAGTCAAATCCATCTCCAAACTGTCGGTCTGCTGCAGAATTCGCTTCTTGTCCTCGATCCAGGATACGGTCTCGCGACACTCGATATGGAACGTCTGCACGCCATGTGCAGAGTTCAATTCCTCGCGCTTGCCCTCCGCCTTCTCGCGCAGCTCAGCCCACTTCTGGTTCAGTTCGTTTTGTCGCGCGATTATCTGTTCCGAGTTCGGATGTTCGACATGCAGCAATTGTCTGGCCAGTTGATTAACCACGGCTACGCGGGATGCGTTTGCGTTCATTTCTTTCTCGAAGCCATTATAGCGGTGTTTCATGATTTCGACGTCCTCGATGTCTTTGACGGGCACCATTGTATCCAACATCCTGTTCTTCTCGCCGATCCATTGTTCAACTCCGTCGGTCTCGCTGAATACCTTGTACAACGATAATGCGTCCAGCAGTCTTTGCTTACGCAACTTGGCCAGTTCAAGAAGCTCTTTATATCTGTTATCTATCGATGTTAGTCTCTCCAGGACCTCTGGCGATTTGGCATCCTGTTCGCCCAACGTGGATGCCTGTTGATGAAGTTGGTCAATAGTCGTGGCATAATTCTTAAGTTCGTCTGTTACGTCTTTGTGCTTCTTCAGCAACGACTGCACATTTGCTTCGTCTCTACCGACATCCTCCGACGAGACGAGTCGCAAAGTGTCCAACATCCAGATATCTATGTCATCCGCATCTGCGAAAAGCTGATGGTAGTCGACCGCTTCTACGAGCCGCTTTCTCCTGAAAGCCGCCAAATCCAGTAAATGATTCCACATAGCGAGAATCTCCTGAAGTCTCTCCTGAATACGATCGGAGCCGAAGTGTTGTTGCCGGACTAGCTCGTCGCCGACAGCTGCGACCGACATCAATTGCGGTTCATGCGACTGTATCTCGTTCTCCAATGCTTTGTGCTTGGACAGCAACAGGTTGATGGTTGTCAAATCGTGACCAATATCGCCTGTGGATACAATCTGTTCCTTCTCCTTTATCCAATTCTCCTCATCGGCCATGTCCCAATAGAATTGCCAGAGTTTCCGAGATTCCTCGAGCCTGGTACGACGCTCGATCGCTAACCGCACCAATTCAGCGTACGCGTTCTCCAATTGTTGCACGCGTTCGACAATAATGGCAGGATCGCACGGTCGATAGCCTTCTCCATGCTCTAGGAATCTCTGGCTCTGCTGAACCACGGCCTTGACTCTTTCGCCAAGCACGTTGATATCTGCTTCGACGAGAGAGTGCTTTTGCAACAGATCCTCCACACCCATCAGATGTTTGCCATAATCATCTGTCAACAGTCGCATCTTGATCTCCTCCATGCTGTCCAATATGTATAACATTTCCTGGAAGTTCTGCTGCAGCTGCAAGGACAGTTCCAGCCGCATCCGCCTGGCGCGTAACAATTCCAGAAGATAATTCCATAGTCGCAGCACGTTATCCTTGCGAGCGTTAATGCGCTCAATGTCGTGATAGTTCTCTGCTTCGAGCTCCTGCGAGACTGCCATGACGGCTTGCACTCGTTCCTCGTAGGCGAAGATGTCAGTCTCTATGGCTTCATGTTTCTTCGCAGCGGCCTCCACAGCGGCAAGATCGAAACCGAAGTTATCCTGCGATACTAATCGCTGATTCTCAGACAACCATGTCTCGCGCATGCTAGCCTTTCGATTAAATCTGGCTGCTAGCTGCTCCAACTTCTCTTGTCGAATAAGTTCCTCGCGCAGTGCCAGTTCCCGCTCATGTTCAGCCTTCTCCAGCCTCTCCCATGCCTTGTTAATGTCGGATATCATTTTACCCTCCTTGGGCGTATAGGGCTTCTGATTATTTGCACGCATCTTCGATTGTAGAGTGAACAACAGCACCTCGAGATTACCTTTTTCCACAAACTTGGGCGGTTTTTCTACCGTGCGATAATTCGAGAATTGCGAAAGCTGCGATTGAACGCCCACCAGGGAATTCGCGAACCTGCGATCGCCGAGCGCCTCTATCGTGGCTTCAATCCAGCGTAACAGATCACTGGTGAGACTCTCATATTCGTGTATCATACGGTCGTTCTCCATCGCGATACCGACCACTTTGCCGATTCTTTTACCTTGCACGGTTTCTTGTTTCATCTTCGAGAAATAGTGATAATACGTGACGACATACGTTATGATGGACTTTTCATCCGGATGATCGACAAATATATCCTCGGCATCCAGTAGCTTCGTGAGACCAAGCTTGTCCTCCGCGACGTTGAAGGCATTGTTGAGATTGTAAATCGCGTTCGACTTGGAAAGCTTGTCGAATTGGATCAGATCCGGACGGTGCTTATGTATGATCGCGTTGAACGCCAAGCCGTCTCTCCACGATGTCGTAAAATTTCTTACGTTCACGTTGTGGTAACCCGCGGTCTTCATCTGACACCATAATAATAATGCATCCTTGGCGGATTTAGTTTCCTGATTGTCCGTCTCTTCAATCGTGATATCCTGAATTTGGAATCGTAGGATTATCGTCCAGATGAGACCCAGGCTCAAACGCGGATTTCCATCGACGATGTCGTGGGATCCCATATTTTCCAGGTGTACCCTCTGCTCGCGCAGAAATTGCAGCGCCTTTTCCACGTTTTCCAGGCAGTGGATGCGCATTTTGCCCTTCGTCGGGCGCGGTAAACGCTCTCCCGATAAGATCTCTAACAGCCTTATCAGCATCTTGCCGTCTCGCAGATCGACGTATAGATCGCCAATTCGGCACGAACATCGGACTAAATGAGAGTTGACCCATTTTTGGAAAGTCTTCTTTTGCACTAATTCACGCTCACCTGGTGAAAAAGACCACACAACAGCGATCTCAGTGAATCAATGTCAATAAACATATTAAGTTTAATATATTAACTTTAAAATTAATTTTGGATATAGATAGCTAAATTATCTAGAATATCACACTATTCAGTAATAACTAAATAAATTAAGAGATAAATTTTAATTTTAAATAATTAATGTAGAATTTCTTTACCTCGGAGATCGAGCACGACTTTATCATAATTCATTCTCAAAATTAACAATCGGCAATTTTGAAATCTTTAATTTCCACTTACACAAATGATCAACATTATTCTATTCAATTATACTTAATAAATGTAATTTTCTATAATATTCAATATATGTATATTCAACGATAGCTATAGATCTCGACCACTTTCAATCTAATCTGAGAAGCAACTGCTGGAAACTCATGAAGTTATCGAATTCTTAAAACGATTATCAAAAGGATGTGGTTGTTTGATAATCAACCGTAATTTTCTAAAAGCACTTCAATGACCCATATCGCCAGTCATTACTACAGAAGTGTGTTATGAAGCTTTATTGCATTTATAACGGAATCAATGAAAACACATCGCACTATATTTAGCGTCTTTATAAAAAAAAAATTGTAAAAAATGTAATTTTAATAAAATATATATATAAATTAAGTGATTAAAAAATAAAATTGACAGTATCGTACCAGCTAGTGCCTTGATACGTGAACGTTCGAAAAGTCTCGAACTCGAGTTTCCCCCGTCGTATTCGTACTCGTCGACAATCTCTTGTTGTAGCGTGGGGTCCCAACCCCCGCGCACCACTGAGATGTCGGTCGTCATTTTGTCAATCAGACCAACAACTCACTTCTGCCGAACCCTTAAAAAGGGTGCTCCTGAAAATAATATGAATTCATTAATGTAAGGAATCGGGGGAATTTGTTAAAATAGCAATTTATATATTCTCTCTCTTCTTTTTCATCACAATATGTATAAAAAATATATATTTTATAAATTTTTTTAATATTTATATTATAAATTTGTATGAAATGTTTCCATTCATTTCATACATACGATACCATACCTCCCAGACTCTTGATCGAAAGTAATCAATGCTCAATGCCAAATATTTTTCGCAGCCCTATATATACGTTATAATTTAGATTTCAGATATAGAAAATATTAAGTGCTGAATATTTAATTGTAAGACCTTCAACCGCACGCCCAGGAAACGCGGTACCACGCATAAGATGCAAACGGGGACGTAGTAATAATCGTAAGAATTTCTCCCTTCTGCTACCCACGCGGTGTAATGGTAAGCAACGACGTGTACGGTACGTGTCTTAGCAGGCTACAGAGTCAGCGCGTTGTCACGCCAATCTTCACGTACAGATAAGAATTGCACAGTAATCTTATCTTCTTGCACGGCGGGTCTAACGATTAATAATTGGGTAAATAGGGACTTTGAGAGAGATTAACGTTACGCAATTCTATTCGATAATAGTGCACGATTGCGTACGCCCACTTCATTTAGCTTCTTTTTCTTCAGCACGCTTCGCTAGTCCGAAAAACTTTGTGCCCATTTCTTCTCTTCGACATTCAGCGTTACAGCTCGATCGTGCAACGTACAATGTAGATATTTGTCTTTCACATCATCAAGAGTTGTATCTTTGGTATCTGAAGGTAAATACATACTGATAACTCGGCTTTGAGAAGCGCTGCAATAAATAAACTTTTGCGCCTGTTTTATACGAATTAGTCGTGTAATAAATCTGATTCTTCGCGTCAGGTCTATTGTTGGAGCATTTAATAAGACATGTTTCCTTAAATCAACACCCACAAGTCGCGTTACATATACAGGGTGTCTCGCGGTAAGTGATCTAAGTTAATTCTGTTTTTCATTTATTTTTACATGTCGAGAATCATTTCCTTTTCGTATACTGTTTATTGCGAGGCATTAATTCTAAATCTATGCGTTCAACGTGGTAAAAAATCATCGGTGAAGAATGCATTGTTGCAACAGTCATTCTTAGCAAAAATTTATCTCTTTTCTTTTTTCATTTTTACTCGTATATTCCTGGAAGCGTCTCTTTCGCCAGTTAATTATATCGGTCTAATCACCAAGTTTGCAATCGATAACGTCGGATATGAAGAAGATGGCAACGTTCTGTTAACGCCCCTAGAGTATATATCTCTAGCGTTCATTTAATAGACAGCGCTCGTCTCCGCGTGGGAGATACGGCCGCCTCGCTCGCCACGACGATTACATCACGCGAATGATGTCACACACGCGAAATACACATCGTCGGCATCGGCGTCGCACCGGGCCCCACAGGAGGGTGACTTAACGGAAAGGTAAACGGTCTTCGGCATTGGCGTAACGTCGATTTGCGATACGGAGTCTACGACTTGTATATGGAATAAATTTGGATGTGTCAAGCAGTTTTGAATGCTTAACATTTAGATAAAAAAATAAAAATCGATAAAAAATGAAGGATCAATCGTCTTTAATCAATCAATACTTTTTTTATTTCATTGCAAAAAGTTGCAGAATATTCAAAATCTAGAAGTATATAATTTACGCTAAATATAATAAATATATTTATTAAATAATCTATCTAAACAGTATAATAATCTATCTAAGCAACATACACCGTAGAAAAAGTATGTAAAATGGCACGAACAATAGATGCAAAAATTACACGAATTATAATTTAAATGAAGCACAATTATGAACCTAAAAGAAAATATTTGTACCGAAATTTGAGCGTTAGCTGCAGATACTTGAAAAAAGTGATGGAAAATGCTGTAAAAAGAGCCCAAGAGAAACAGCAACGGCGATCATTTAAAAAAAATGTTATTTTTCCGAATAAAAGGATTTCAATTTTATATTTCACATTTTAAAAAAAGTACATAAAATAAACAAAAAGCAAACAAGTTATAGAGTTTTAAAACCCATTTGTGACCTGTTTGTTTCACTCGATATATTAATGAAAAAGAGAAAATAAAAATATATGGATAAAAACGGATCCTCTGCGTAAGTAAATTAATTGCATTCTCCCTAAATTCGTACAAAGAACAGCAACATGATTCAACGTTAAAACAGAACATCATAACGTAAGATGACGTTCGATTAACCGTGTTTAATTTACGAAGAACCGTCAATATTCACTGATTAATATCGATAGTGCGGCGAACAATTGCATCTGCAACTGCACGAGCGAGCGATATCGACTTTTTTTTCCTTTAACGAACCAAATGTCATAGGTAACACGCAGGTCGCGGACGTTTGAATGCCCGAGAAACTCAAGGAAAACCAGAGTAAACGATATGGGTGTCTAATGATGAAAACGGCAAACTGAGAAGAGAGTAGTTTCATGATAAAACGCACCGGCTGCAAACACGATTACGTCACCCGATACTGTCACAAAATTACACGAACACGCGTAAAAAGTCATATAATTTATAATTGTAAATATCTCAAATTTTTACACGCTCTTTTACAGCAATCATTCATTATTACGTAATCATACTAGCTGGCGTTTTCAAGTAATAAATAACGTCCCGCATGAAGACACCAATGAAGTTTATATCGTTTGCTGTCAGAAATTTTTTTTTTATTATACTTGACAAATTACATCTGAAGAAGAAAAGAAAGAAGCGATGTTCCTCTTGTTGAAGATCCTCTTGTGTGCGTCTAATCCTTTTTCGAATCATTAATAATATCCGAAATGACAGATCGATCGTTCCGCGACGAAATCGACGTGATCTCCACGAGCGACGTTGAAAGCCTGGAGAACGCGGGCATGAATGGCATTCTTAAATGTCTGGACAGTCACTTACGTTGAATTAAGAGCAATTACGTGAATGCCGTCATACTTAACGGCCGGCGTAGTGGGAACGTACATACAGATTAATGCCTTCGTATCTAGTGGGCGGGGTGAGATGAATCACAAAGTGAATGACACGATAATCGAGGAAGGTTAAGTTTACTGGCGGCACTTTCTAACAACTTCTCTGGATGAGGCAGTGGGATGTAGTTTCAAAACTTCCTTTTTTAAAAAGAGGTTTTACACGACCGATTTTTAAATAAACTTTTATGACAAAAATTAATAATTAATTTTAATCGGTTATTTTTACACGGTTAATTTTAATTTATTTCATTAACAATTAATCAAATTTAATTAATTTAATTATTCAATGATTTAATTTTAATGAAAATTAATTTATTAAAAATTAAATTGTTATTAAATAATTAAAAATTAATTAAAATATACTAAACACAAAACTAAACGTGCATTGAGAAATAATTGTTTTGATTCAAACAAAAGATTAAAAAAAAACGCCAAGTTTCAAAAATGTAAACTTTTTATGCTGCAGCGACTATTTATTGTACCATGAATTTGTATCTGTTAACAATGATAGCAGTAGTATTTTTAACAACGCGAACGTTATGTCTAACAATGAGAGATCTTTTCTTTCTAAAAGGATCTCGCTTTTGCAGTTGTATCATGAATTAAAAAAGAAGACGCAAAGATTATTAGTGGTTTTTTTTTCAACAATTTCATTTAGTGTGTACGAGCCATCACGAAGAGCTCTCTGTTAAAGTCGATAAAGTACGGTAAAGTAAGAAGCGAAAATGGAAAACAAGAAGCTCATTGTGCATCGGGACGAGAACAACCGGCCTCTATAATGCACCGCGAGTCCCCTCGCACTGCTTCGAATGCCTCGTGGAAGCAGGAAACTGTTGTTTAAATACATCCAGCTCGCTTTAAAGCTTTCTCTCATCATACAAGCAGAAAGTTTTCTTCAATTCTCTCGATAACGGATACGTGGCCTATATATACATCACGTGAATCTCTCGAACGGTAATTCACGGTTTTTCATTTTTCGAGAAACTCCTTCAAAAATAAACTAGACCGCATATAAACATCCGTATTTTTAATTCATTCTTGCGAAGAGGTCAAATGCCTCGCTAAATATTCATTTATACAACAGGGTAGACACATAATGCTCATATACCACGAAAACACAAAATCAATATCGTCATAGCGTTTGGCTATTTATAATTAGCCATATTCTCGTTGCAAATCTGGACTTGAAATTCACACGATCGTTTCTATCTCAAAATTATTTATGTGATTCTACAAAATTTGCAAAGATTTTTCACAAAATGTCGCGACCTCAGCGATATATTTTGTCCTGGCTGTCGAAATCACGCACAGATAAGCGCCACGTCGAGACATTAACCTTCGGTCTATCTTTAGGTCGGTCCAAGACAAAATACACGGCGTGACGGCGTTTCGTCAATTCGTCATCTAATCGTGCGGATTAAATCGCATTTTTGCGTTCGCGGTCCGATGGCTTTTCTCTACCGCAAAGGATTCCATATAGCGAACCACCGCACCGTCTCGTTGCAACACTGAAGGTAAGATGAACACGACGCGCACATGTACACATACACGGGCGCATACACAGACACATACAGAGGCAGGATTATTGATTTTCCACCGGAGTCACCGTGGCGCCGGTGTCCGCGCGGCGTACACACGTCGAGAGCACCTGCATAAGGCGAAGGGAGGAGGGCAGGTGATGCCCTGCGTTTCGAGGACCCTGCTGGAGCTCCTATCTTGAGCAGCCCGAAATCGAATTCTCTCTCGTTGCGAACACGACAATTTGTCACTCCGAATGCGAGATTTTTCCGCGTCTCTCGAGATCGTTCGGGCCAAGCTTTAATCGTCAATGGTGATACAGCATTTAGGGTGAAATGAGAGAGAGCAAGTGCCGACGTTCTCAATATCCTTTGAGTTATCCGATCTACCTCCGTACGTCGTAAAAAGAAGACAATGCGATCATATAACATAATTACGGTATTTTACATTACATTAGCAAAATTTGTTAATGTCTTAATTATAGAAGATACTCGTAATAATGACAGTAACGCATATAAAAACGTGAGAAATATAAATATAACAAATGCATCGTGGGAACGTCATTTACCGCTATCATCGTGAACCGTAATTCTTAACAATTATAATTAAGACACCAAGAAAAATGATTACTGCAGAAAAATCGACGATCGTATATTCACATTCACCGGCGAGATTATAATTTAATTTACACGATTCTTCCAATTGGGTCGCTCCCAAGAAGGTTTCTCCATCTATCAGCTCGGAGACCATTTAAAAAAAATCGACGAAACGTGCGATAGCGAGTTTAACGGCCACTTTGCTCCCAGTCGCTTCAGTGCGCTCGATCGTTCTGACGTTTATCGTGCCCGGCGAACTCGCGGGCCGAGTCTTGCGGAGCAAAAATCACGGTTGTAGGCGACGTAGAAGATACAATCGTGTAACGGCGATTGCATTCTTCAAAACGATTCCCTGCCGCAGTAGGCAGCAGCCTTTTACCAGCAGAATCGCGGAGGTGTGAAGCGGGTAAACGCCCTTACGATGACCCAGTTTTCCCGGCAACATACTCCCCTCCTCACCCCCGAAGCTGCGAGAGCTTCCAACCCGCTAACGAGATTTCGAGATTTCGATGCTCGGATTTGAACTTTAGAGACTGCCACATCGGCGTGATGTCCGATTTATTCCAGCCTGATTTCATGATTGGCTTTACTACCTTCGATTAATCTCGGATTAACGGTAAAGTACGTTTCTTACGTTTGATTGTTGCACACGTGCGTTTTGAAAGGAAGCCTAATTATTAATATTATTACTGTTTCGTGTTGTTTAATTCTCAAGAAAGCAATACGTTACATTAATTGTTCAGAGTTAAAAGTAACGTGCACTATGCGACTTTGAACTCTTTCTGCGGCAACGAAATATACGAAAATAGTGCACACATACACGCAAAGTATTCTTCTTATTTTAATTGCGTCTATGTATAATTTTAATAAAAACTTTTGCACGCCGTACTTTGCGAGTAAAGTCAATCCAAATTGGCTTCAAATACATTAAATATTCAATCATTCGATTAATTTAAAACGATTTACGGCCGTAATTCGAAGAGAAATCTAAAAAAAAAACGTGATTGCTCTCAAAGGAATACTATTCCTTTTGGGAAATTAAATTAATGGGGCGAGATTCACAGAGCAACCGCACGAGGTGAATGTCCTTACAATGACCCGATTTGCTCCTCCTTTAGGAGTCGTCGTCGCTGTCGCGTTATCGTAAAGTAAAGATCGTAACTTGACTTTATGCAGAATAAAATCAAAACCGTGAACGTGCATCGCAACTAAAATGCTCGCGACTTTCCCAGAATAATCTCGCGAATGGTAGCGACATTCCGTCGCGTGTCATCAAGGGCCCCCTCGAGAAACACGCTGAATCACCGAATCCCCGTTGTTCTTACTGAAGGCCCGTTATTGGTCAAAAGAATCGCTTTGGACGTTATAAATATCCGCGAACGTGAGACGGACAGATACAAGAGCTCGCGAAATAGAAATTCCGCATTCCGAGCACTTGGCTATAGCATCGATGCGTCACTGCGAATTAATTTATTAATTGCGAATAAAATCGCCTTCTGTGCCAGAGCTAGCTTCGCCAATTAATCATCTACCTGATTGGCTCAAGCGTATTTTTACACGAATACAGTTTACGTTAAATCAGCGAAATTAGATAGAAACAGATAAAAATTGTTTTCACAGTAAAAAAAATAAATAAATTCAGAAAAGCGTTTAACGATAGATGTAAAAAAATAAAACAGTTAAAAAAAATAGTTTCGAAGGTTCAATTGCACGCTGTATCTTCGACGATACGTATGATAGATTATTATAAATAGCACACGATTGTTGCATTAGACGAATAATATTAACGAGGGATTGCGTACTGTCAAAGGCATTCAGCATGGCGCTCGCCAAGTGGCTGATAAATAATGTAACATCTCAGCGACATACACACCGCTTTGTGAAACTGCACGTTTCATTCACAACTCGAAATCGTTGAGTACATACATAAAGATTTTCGCGTCAGATTAAATTGCAATTCGTCACAATTTCAAATGTAAGAGGTTCACACGTTGGTAATTATTCGAAATCTGGGAAATCTGGAAAAAGCATGTACTGTATTACGTAATGATTAAGTCGCGCGATTTTCCTGGGACGCGGCACTCGGCAGGAAGTACGCGATTATTCACGGTACCAATGAAATCTGCCATGAAATGGAGCGGCGAATCAGGTCGAATCGCGAATATGTCGTCCTCGAGCACAGTTCCTGTCCGTGGCTTGCACAGGAATTTGCAGCCGACGTCAGCAATTTTCAGTAATTCGTACGTTTCGTTTGGCGTCCGCTCGCTCGTGCCGACGAGCGATCAACAAATCGTGTTATGTCAACAAGGTCCAATTGATCTAGGGAAATCGATCTTACGCCTCTTTAAATACAATGGCTCGCATAAGCGACAACTGAGGAACTTGCTACTCAGCCGCGTATTCATTAGCGCAAATTGCTCGATGCAGAGAAACAAGCTAGTTAAAGCCGGCTAATTAGTAACGCTCTCGATTCGAAATTACTCGCGACTATTCGATGCAAAGTTTATCTTTACCGATTACTTCCCGCGTAAGATTTTATCAATTTAAGTCCAAATTATTACCCCTTTTTCTAACAAACTTTGAAGAATCTTTAGGAAGGAGATGACAACAACATATATAAATATAAAATTACAGTAATCAACAGTTGAGTTCTTTACGTGCCAACCGATGGAGATAAATTACGTGAAAGAAATCTCTCAACTGTTATTTTTTGCCTTTTCTTAATTTTACATCTCTTGTAACGCAATAGATATAATAAAATGTAAAGAAATTTCAAAAGTCTAAACTTTTACCATTTTGTGAAACAGAATTTGCTTGCATATATTAATAAGACTTTAAAGAATTAATAATTTCTAATATACGCATACGATAACAAATATTACCGTAGAAAACGATATTTTAACTGGAATTATACGAGACGTCGGTTGGAAGTCCCTATTTCTAGACGGAGAGCCGACAGTTGTTACTGTACATGGGACTACGTCACATCCGCATTTGCGCTAATCTACCCGTCGGGCAACTTGTTCGAAACATTTTAAATACATGGACGGAATGTCGCTTTAACTTCGAGGTGCAAACTCTCTATTCTATTATTTATTCTATTGTGCGAGCCGTTATTAACGTGTCCTTAACAACTTCAACAAGAAGAATCTTCAGTAGAAACTCTCCGTGATCCGTCTAATGATTCTGACGTGCACGAATATGTTCAATCAACAACAAAAGATTCGTAACGGTATCTCGATCGACGTTTCTAGTTATTACCGGACAATCGAAACTGTAAAACGCCTGGCGCGATTGCGCAATCCCGGGAAGTGGAATGACGTTCGTGGAAGTAAGAAGGTACAGTTAGCCCTGACGCCTGATGATTTACTATACGTGCGTCGACGCACCCGCAACAAAATAAGCCGCTAGTAATCATTTAGGTATGCCAAAACAGTAATTAATCTTGTTTAATGTAGCACGTAACTTAGGTCTAATTATAGCGGCGAGAAGAAAAGGAACGAATATTTTACTATCTGTTTGCATGCTTGAAAAAATTATTTCGACATTCTCTTATATAAGGATTTTCCTTTCTTAAATTTAAATAAATAACTTACCCTTAAAGTTTCGTTCTAAATAATTACAAATGTAATTATCATTATTCATCATAGTACGGTTCACAAATAAGAACGATAACGTAGAGCAATTTATCATTAACTGTTATGAAACTCTAAAAATAGAGCTCTTTTATATAAATTTAAAATAAAAAAATATCGCTATGCCAATAATGGTCTCTCAAGTAGATAGAAAAATCAACTTTAAAAGAAAAAAAAATGATAGAATTAACACTTCAAGCTTCAAGCATACAATAAGATAATAGAAATATAACCGTTCTGCTTAAATGTTTACATCATGCGAGATACTCAATAAACCGAGGAAACGCGAGTTGGAATTGACAATCCGAAGCTCATTTCTCTCTCTCTCTCCGTCTCTCATGGGAAGGATGCAGGCCGAGCATCATCGATTATCTAACATTTCGCGTTTACGTTCGCACTCCGCATGTCGTCCCGCGAACGAGGCTGTGCGTAATCTGGATGCGGTAATCTGGAAACTAGGTTGCGTCGAACCCCCTTTCCGTAGACGGAAGCGCGCGGCTTATTAAAGTAATCGATATCAAAGACAGGTATCTATCTCTCCCTGCCGAGTTGACAAAGCGAACGCTTCCTTCTCTCTTCTCCTTCCCTTTTTCCCCCCTGCCCCCATAATAAATCTATAAAAAGAAAAATACGACGAGTGCACGCAAGTACGTACGCACGTAGGCACACACACACACGGAAAGAGAAGAAGCGTAACTAGGTTTACATCGCGAGTTTAACGCGATCTCCGAGGCGCACGTCGCGGCATTTTCCGCTCTGAAAGTAAAGCGAGAGAGATTAGATTATTCGCGTTCGATAATTTTCCTCGAAAGCGCGGTTACGCCTCGCGGGATCGACCGTGTAATGTAAACAAGAGAAGAAAGCATCGATCGACGATCGCCGTGAGAAAGAGAAAAAAAAAAGAATTGCATTAAACTTTAACTCTTTCTCGCTAGTTCACATCGTAATATAACAGTGACGAGTATTGTCATACTCGAAATTATCTGTAACTGATATTTTATGTTTTTACTTTTTTAAATAGTATTTTTGTTGTATAAAAATGAAATAATAAGAATTCACCTATCGTTTTCACTCTCGTTTTCATTGAAGAAATCAAAGAAACGAGCCGATAATAGATAATAATAAGAAATTTCTTTGAAGAACGCTTTGTTTCTTGATTTCTTATCTTCCTAAAACACGTGAATTTATTGATAAAAACAGACGTGTTTCGGTGATGGTCAGAATAATTCGTAGAATATCAAAAGAAAAAAGAAATGGTCCCTTTAATCGAGCTTTGGGGCACATGTATACTACATTATTCATCGAACTCGCACCACGCAACTCGCTTCTTCATTTTACGAGTTACGTATATGTATATTTCATATAGGATTCAGAAGGGTATTGGATATCTACGTTAGAATCACCGTCGACCTCGCTGTAGCACCCGTGAGTTAACATTATAATGTATCGCGTTGCCTTGATCTCTTTCATTCGTGTTCCGCACAACTGTATCATGCAAACAATTTTGCGCTTCTATTTTCATGCCTTGCCCGACGGACGCGACGTCACAGAAACAAAAAGTCGGGCTATCTAATTAACGGCATTACGTATCCACGCGTCGGTTCGATTAAATTAAATTCGCGGAAGATGAACTAGTATTCGCGAACGCACGGGATGCAACCAACTTCTCGGAAACTTCGGCTAAATATAATATTTGTATGGCCTGCCTTCTCTTCGTGCCCCCATATATATTTCTATATCACTTCACTTCGGAGAAAACGTTCATCCGACTCAGTTTCTCACGAGCGTGACATTTTCTATTCATGTTATGCGAACGAACCATCGAATCGAGAGAGCTCCAAGCTTTCTTCTCAGCTTTGTGTATTTTAGTGATTGTTCTGACATTTTCACGTGTATTTAACGTAACGGGATGCGAATCAGATCGGTTTATTATATGTTTTAAACGTAACTGAATCTCTGCTGAAGTAAATTCGCAAATGGATTGAGGATACAATTTCTAGCCTTCGTATTGCAAGCGAGTTTCGATGATCGACAAGATAAAACGATTAGTAAGTACAAACAGAAATATCTGATTCGTAACGTGAGCAAGTTTTACAAGGACACGAAAGAGCGTAAAAGACTACAATTCGATTATGCGTGCGGACGAATATTATTTCAAAAGATATTTAAATATCACATGTACATAAAAAACTCGAATGTATATTTCTTTCTCTTCTTGAGAAATGTTTTTTAATCAAATTTTTTATATAACGATTTAACATTTCCCAAAGGAACAAGAAGGAAGAAAGATAAAACATTTAACAAAAAAAAAAGAGTTTTCTCTTACTGTATTATTCACGGTTAAAAATAAAGTAAATGCTCGATACTGTATGCCATTAAAGTTCGACAACAGGCATAATGGACGCGAAGAAAAAAATAAAACAGGAAATTCGGATTACGTGTCGCTCGACGTGCAAGTGTCACGGTGAAGTAACTTTCGCTCTCAAGCGTGAACAGACGCGTTATTATGTGAACTCTCAAACCGATCAACTTCTTTTCTACATAAAAAGCAGGGCAAATTGACAAAGACTAATCGTGTACCATTATGCTCCGATATTAAGATTACAAAATTTAGGAAAAATGCAGTTTAATCAAGTTGATTTCCGTGAGAGTAGCTCGTCGCTCGAGGCACACACTCCGATTGTATCTTCAGCTAATAATTATATGTACAAGGTAATCGCTGAGGTAAGCGCAAATATATTACAAGACTTGACCGTAATTATTGTCATTCTCGCCGTACAACCTTCGCGCTCTGGCCTAACATGTGCCGCAAGTCGAGAAAAACCGACTTGAATCATCTTCAAATAGATAATATTCATTATACGATCGACGCAAGGCCGCGATTCTTTTTTTTTAAACTGACAAAGTACAAGAGTCTCAAAGCGATATTTCTCTCGCGGCTAATTTGAAGAATATCGTGAAACTTCACGTTATTCACGTTCTTTCAACAACGTACAGTTGTTAATGACTTTCTAATCGCAAGTTAAGTATCCAATGTTAAATACACGCGATGAATTCTCTTGTGAAAAAAAAAACTTCGCAAATTCCGGATTATGAAAATACTGATGGCACACATCGAAATGTGTTAAGATATGAATCATGCGAGGACTATCAATTCTCGACAGAAATGGCAATTCATTCTGTTAAATTTAAATGTCTAGAATAAGCGTGTCTGTGAAAATACTAAACACCAGTTTCCGCTGAAAATTGCAAATCGCAATTAGAATATTATCCCGAATGCTGAAAGAGCTCGTAGCTGGAGCATGTTAAACGACGGTAACACGTCGCATCAAGTCCTCAGTGTGCCACGAACACACTATCAAGCATTAATTTATTAATATATGCTGGAGACATGCTCACCGCTGGCACACGTCATGACGTAACTGTAAACACACCACACTCGGCTGAATTGATCGAATCACTTGTGATCGAGGGCGTCGACGGGACCATGGTATTTTGAATACAGTCAAAGGTCAGTGATAGAATGGAATTATAATGGATTATCGATTCGTCGCGATCAGATCAGCTACGCAAAAAAAAAAAAAAATACTGTAATTGGCTCTGGACAGGAGAACGATGTGTTCTCCAAATCTGTTCTGCTCGACGTTCTACTCTCTCAACTTTTTCTCACGTAAATAGATAGGAAACAGACACGGACTCGTCTTTCTAAAATTAAACTCTAGTAAGCCATACGCGACAGTCGAGTTGTATAGTTTCCCGAGAAAAAGAAGAAAATTAGCATTATTTCCGCGAAAATTAACGACCGTTATGCAGGTAGGAAGGACGGGGAAGCCGAAACGGAAGTCCTATTTTCCGGGGTTATTCCCCTCTCCCATCTGTTTCGCACACGGTTGAGAGGCCGTGTATATCGAACAACACTCCGCGACGCGACGCGACGCGACGCGACGCTATCCCGCCGACCTTAACATTTCGCGCCGGCTCGGCCGCTCGATTCGCGATTAGGATGACTCAGCTCTGGATTCGGCGTCGGTGACGAAAGCGCTCGCAATTCACGAGGAGTAGCCTCTGCGATCAGCAGAGAAGCAATTGCAAGAGTGCGGCATCGAGGACACGCGTTCGTGCCGCACAAATGTGATATGAGAGATATTAAATGAGGAAGGTGGACCGGGGCGTGTTTGAAACTTTTTCGAAAGAGTGCTCGCCGTCTCTCGCGAGAGAGAAAGAGGAATTCCGCTCTGCCTTCCCTCGACTGATTAACGTCGTTGCGTGTGCTCCCGAAATAGCGCATGCCGCGTAAACGACACGGCGAGTGCGTACGCTTCTTCCTCCTTCTCCCTGCATCTGCAAGCGAGGGAACGAACGAACGATCGCTCACACGCACGCACGCACGCATGCACGCACGTACTTCCGTCGAGCGCGATGCGACGGAAGAGCTGGGCGTGAAATCGACGCGCGACTGGACGCGGAAGCGTGAGACTTCAGTTCTAGCTTCGCGAGATCGTAGATTTGATCTGCGATTGTCGAAATTCAGTCGCGTATCTACTCTGATTAATGACAGAAAGAGTCGCTATTTTTTTCTTTCCGATAAGAGTGGAATTTAAAGCGGCAGGCTAGGTACATGGCAAGAACGGAAAATATCTCGAAGAAGAAATATTTTGAAGCTCGTCATGCGAGATTGTAGATCTGACATTGCGATTATTGAAATTCAATCCCAAATTTATTCTGATTAATGATAGAAAGAATTGATATTCTCTTTTTTCCGAGCCAGAGAAGAGTGGAAGTTAAAGCAACGACTACGTATAGCGAGAATGGCGCTCGAAGAAGAGATATTTTGAAGCTCGTTACCAAGATCAAATACCGTCGGAAGAGAGCTCGCTGCTGCAAGATTTAAAACTTGGATATGAAAATATTGTTTATTAGAACGCTTCACGCTGAGATCGATCGCCGAGAATATTTTCCTCGAAAATGCTGAGTGCCGAGAAAATATTTATTGGGAGAATGTCCGATTCGAGGCACACGGTTAATTTCAGCTTCCGCTCTGAAACGATCAGTTCTCGATGAATTTTTATGAAGCTGCAGGACACGGCGTTCAATCTGATTATTGAAATTTATCTATACGACTCCATTAATAATTATTGATAATTCTTACGCAACAGACTATATTTGATATATCGTCCAAGACCTTCGAATTGGACAGAGTAAAAGGGTTTACTGTTATAGATATATGTAATCTCAATTTCCGCTTTATCCCATAAATCTGGGTATCGATCATGTAATTTTCGGAAACGTGAAAAATGAAAAGTTTCGCGTAAACTCAAGAATTGCAACCAAATAGAATCGTTGAATTTACGTGAAACTTGACTTTTCACGTTTTCGAAAATTTCACGATCGGTATGATAATATTTGCCGAGTTTCCGAGACGCTCGGCAGACGTATCGCCACTCGCGCCGCCGCGCCGCGACGAAGTCGCGAGCGGGCAGGTACAAGGACGGGTTTATCTCGCGCGATCGTGTCGCGCGGGATCGCTTTATTTGCCCTTCCACGCCCATTGACACCAATTTAAAGCCAAGTTGTCGCGCTGGAGGCCGAGGGGAGCCGCGATTACCGTCGTCGCGCCGAGCACCCGTCGCTCCCGGTACTTGCGTCACCGCTCGCGGAGAGGACGCGCGAAGCGCGATTATAAAGAAAAGGAAAAAAAAATACCACCCAGAAAAACCCACGTACCGGTCCCCGTCTCCCCGTCGCGTACGTTAACACGAACGCGGGCGCCGAGTTACGTTCGATTCCGCTCCTCGGCGCTCGGCGCTCGGCGCTCGCCGTTCAATGGAAGCGCCGGGAAAATTGGGTCACCGGCAGATAGGTCGTCTTGACAGGTGAACAAAACTGCTGCGGCGACGGGGAGGGACGAACGGCCGGCCGGATAGACAACTAGGAGGGAGGGAAAGAGAGGTTTGCCCCGATATCGCGGCGGAAATTAAAGTCGACCGACGGCGACCTCGCAAGAGAGATACGGGCGAGGAAAACCTCGCCGGATCGAAACCAATCGAGCGAGAATCGTCGGGGCGTCGCGGGGAGAAGGGAGAGGGGGGAGAAGAGTTCGGCGAAGAAATCACACCGCGAGCGAAATTGTGGAAACTGGGAGAGAACGGCCGCAGAGATGAGATAAACGCGGTGGGACACGTTCGCCAGCGGCGAAGACGGCGCCGGCGGCAATCAATGCCGGTAGAGCCCTACGGTCTCCGTGGGCGACCGCCGCCACCGCCGCCGCCGCCGCCGCCGCCGCTACCGTCGCGACGCGATCCCTACGGGTGGACGCGATCGTTATTGACAGCGCGACCCACCGTCGCGACGCACCGGCACCGAAGGGCCGTAGTAGTATACTACTATCGTGTACTACTGTGTACGGAAAAAGAGAGAGAGAGAGGGAGAGAGAGAAGCCGAGGCGGCGCACGCCATTTTTATCCCGACACCAATATCCACCCGTCAGCGAGCCGAGGCGGCGTATCTCGAAGGCACGCTTCCGCCGTAGGGTGAGCTCGCGTTCAACGCCGGCCGCTACTTACCCTCGCGTAAGGACACCCCGCGGCACCGTCCCGCCTCGCAACTCGCATAAAAGTCCCGGCCCGGTACACCAAAATACCACCAAATAACGTTCCAACACCGATCCGCCCGTCCACACACTCGACCGGCGCGCAACCGACTGAGCGGCGCGCGGCGCGCACCTACGCCGCCGCAGCTAGTCCCTTCGCCTTCGCGCAAAAAGCGCCGCGCCGCTGTCGCGTTGGTCGCTGGACGCTGCCGCTTAGCCCGGTCGAGACGCGGAAAATTGGAAAAAAACTGGAACGGGAACGCGCGCACGCTCGCGCCAATTTCGCCTCGGACAGTCGGACGCGTTCCCCCGCGCTCCAGTATCGCCAGAGTATCGGCACCTCGACACTCAACTCTCGAGCACGCGAGCGCGGGGATTTGTGGGGAAATCGGTACAGTACGCGGTGTCAAACGCGCCGACACTTGTCAACTTCTCTTTGCTATGCTGTCACTATACGTTTTGGGATGAAATTGAATTTGAGTTTGAAACGGACGACTTTCCCCTCGACTCGATATTATTTTCAAGAAATAAAAATTTATGAAGAAGCAAAACTTCTTTAAAGATACATATATGTATATATACATATTTTTCGATCAGATATTCAGTTCTACAAAATCATCGTTAATTCATTATAATTGAAGACTGAATATGGTAAACGCATGAAATCTTGCTAAACAGTACTAAATATTATATTAAATTAAATATATTCAATTATTAATTGTAAATGAATTTTTTTTTTAGCACGTTTATCAAGTTTATCAAGTTATAAAACGTAGCATATACTACCATTAGGCGCAAGAAAAAAAACAAATTGGAATTTTTGACACTTCCATTCCATTTTCCATTTCCGTTCACACTTCAACTTACATTTGTAATGTCGAGATAAAATTCAGCTGACTTCGAAGATGTGAGATATTCACCTATCCAAATATTTGCAAATAAACATTGAATTTGTACTATGTATAGTCTGCAAAATTTTGAGTGACGAATATTTCGGAGAGAATAAGCAAAGAATCTTCAAAGAAAGGAATCATCAATTCAACTTCTGCGCTTTATGAATCTAGAGATAAAACTTCACTTCGTTATATAAATATTTTCATGCAAAGACATAAATAAAATTAATGTAAACAAGATTACTAACATATAAATCAAATTACAGTTTTAAAGATTTGTGTTAGTCGTCGATATTATTATAAACTGTCAATTTAAATGTATGATTGTATCATTCTAACTTTAGAGATTGCATTTCAAGACTGACAGTAATGGCGCGTCATTCGCGAAAAATACAGTTAAATTCACACGAAAAAAATATTCGTACGCACAAAAGATTCAGTCCGATCGTACATCGATACATTTACATACGTGTATTTGAAGCAAATGAACGTGGCATCGCTTCTCGGACGGTCCCGAGCATTCTCATCTGTACTGTACCTGTCTCCCGGCCGTCTTACGCCGGCCGGCGTAGGAATACACGATCGCTTATGACATCATCGCGCCGTATTCTGGACCGCGGTCACGCCCCATCCTCCGTGCTGCATTCGTTAAAGTCACAACTCCTTTTTTCCCCTCCCCGTTATTATGCGAATGCGTGCCACCGTTCACTGGCGTTCGCTCACGTGAGAAAACGTCTACGCTCATCCCCGCGGTGAAACCGCGCCGGTTTCCGGCTTCGCAAACTTCGATTTCGAATGTCACGCGGGGGCGACTGTGCAGCCAATCGCATCTCGGAAACGCCCGCAGAGGAATTCAAATCGCCGAGAAACGACTGTGTTCTTTGTGTTTTCTTTCAAATTTTATTTACGCTTCAATCACTTTGATCATTATCGCAAAGATCTCGATCGATAAAATATATCTATTTATATTAATATTTATTTGTTCTCTGTTTATACTAATATTTTTTTTTATTTGCACATATCTTTTATGGGATGAAAAACGCGCCATAAAAAAAGAAATTCCAGTAATCTGATTTCTTGCGAGAAGCAGTTTTGCTGTAATTTTTAATAAGTGGCTGCAGAGTGGATAGTTTTTGAGTTTTTTGTAACAATACATGTATCCGAATTTCACATACGAAATTCATATATATAAAATGCGTACAGTGGATATATACAATCTTAAATTTATACAGTATAAGACTTATGACTTGTGAACGTATAATCTTGCGACTGCATCTTTATCCCTTGCGATCTTGGCAAGAGTAATGCACTATATCACCATTGGGATATCTCGCAAAAGCGCTAAGGAAACAAAATTGATTAATATCGTACACACACACACACACAC
>JAJVSH010000061.1:58408-69413 GCA_021460005.1 Tetramorium alpestre | reverse complement strand
ATATATATATATATAATTTGTGAAAATTAATCCATGTGGGATAAATAAATTCTTAATTATAAAACATAAGCCTTATAGAATTAAATTATAAAATACATATACGAACCTTTGGTTGCCAAATCGTTTTTTACAAACTGGACATATATTAAATTCTGTCATGAGGACGCTCTGCGATTCGTAGTGCATCCGTTGCTCCTGCACTTGTAAGTGCTCCGCGTAAAGCAGCCCTTTGAGAACCTGTGTTTTCCGCCTTGCATTTAGATTGTTTTGTAAGCTAACTTCCAGGAAATGCTTTATTCTACCGATAGGAACGGAATCCGGTAGAACCTCCAGGACTTTCATAGGATTTATTTTTGAAGCGTGCTCCTCCAGTAGTCGCAGGGCCATCTCTAAATCTGGTTGTGTTGTTCTTTGAATTTCCGGATTACAACCTTAAAGAATAGAATAAAGATAATTAAAATAATAGATATGTTTGTATACTAAATAGAGAGAACATTATATGAATAAACAAATTGCATTTACGCTAGATTTTGTTTACGTTAATAATTACCAGCCGTTAAAACTCCTTCGTTATCAGGTTTCAATAATTGCTGAATTAGCAGTACGTATACTTCGTCGGCATTATCCGTTTGCTTTTGTTTCTCCGTACGATCTTGATCTTAAAATAATATCCAAATGATTACTTTAACTAAAATAATACTCAATATAATTATCTTAAAATTCACTTACTTTGATACCTTGTATATACATTTTGACAATATTGTATTGCACGTGGTATATCATTTAAAAGACTAATATATATCGATATAGCTTGTTGATGACGACCGAGTCGTCCAAGTATAATCGCACGTTCTTCGAACAAACTGTCAAATGGAAACTGTACTAATATCCTTTCTAGCGTATAATGTGCCGATTTCTCCAAAAATTGTTGTAATTTCTGTCGGACATGTTGCGAAATTTCCTTCTCCGCTGGCGTTGCGTTTGCATTCATAGAAGTTAGACATTTTTCCCTGTACTCATGTATCAAAACGTCGTGGAATATTGGATTGGTGTCTTCCCAAACATATACTACATGTTCCAAGTATTGTATCACTAAGTCTTTATAGTAACGTAGAAGATAATCCAATATCGTTGGTCTAGGTAAATGTTCGACTTCCTACAAAATGCAGCAAGACACGTAAATAAGAGAAATAGTAAATATAAAAATTAAACAAAAAGATGTAGCATACCTGTATATCTTCCATAAATATTCTAAGGCCTTGCTCAGGATCCTCCTTTAAAACCCATCCGGCAAACTTTAGTATTAGATCCATGTGATCCTTGCCGAGATGTTGCAAATACTGTATAGTTCTTTCAGTGCCTTTCAGACTAGAATCGTTTTCCTTTGCGTGCTTCTCCAGTAGCTCTAACGCTTTCTTATGTTGCCCTTTGGTTTGATACAGTATGATGAGCTCCGGATACTTCTGATGCATCAATAAAGTTTTCTCAGCTTCTGCCAAGTGACAATGATTCAGTCTAAGTAAAGGCGCCACCAAGGCGTCAGTAGTCTAAAACAAAATTCCAATGTTCATTCTGTGTAAATAATTTTCGCAAAAAGTTTTTTCCGCGCGTAAATTTTTACCTGTAAATAACATTTTAAAAGGGTAGTATCTATAATCTTCAAAAGTTGCTCTGTAGCTACAGCAGTTAGATTCTTTTCCCCATTTACTCCATTTTTTTCCTTACTAAGTTTGTCTTTGTCTTTTGCCATTAGTTTATGCCTGACTTCAGTCAGAAAAACTATCAATGCACGTAAACCCTTTTCTAAATCGTGATCTTGCAGCTTTGGTAAACTGGGCGTTGGTTCACTGAGTTCATGAGTATTGGTAGAAGGGGCAACTAAATCTGGAAACAATCTGATCACTTCGTATGGATCAGTCCCCAGTTTTAAAAACAGATCCATCGCCTCTTGGAATCGCTTATTGTAGAACAAATGATGCGCGTACAACGTTTGTATCTTGTACGTTTGTTTGGCTTTCTCCTCATCTGTTATATCTGACAGACTCTAAAATATACAAACTGCATAATAAAATAAATCGTAATTTAAATTAACGTTAAATATAATTAACGTACAGTCAATTTTAGTGCCAACTGAAATTGATTTTGCTCCAGCAAAGTCCTAATTTGTAAAGTAACATCAATCGCCTTGACACACCAAATCTGACTAATGGATGCCACATAGACTCTTCCTTGTTTACATCGATATATAAGTCTAGCTTTATTTAGATCTTTTATTGTCTGAATATGTAAACATCCTTCTAATGTATACACCTCCAATCTGTCATGCACGATACCAAGTAAGTAAGGATCATCCCATGCTGAAATACATTTTAGAAAAATTTGATTAATCAATTAAGAAAAAAAAAAGAAAGAGGAAATAGTAACAAGTAACATAGTAACAAGTAACATAGTAACAAAAGCTATTCTATACCTAATATATTAGGTGTATCTGACCATTTTACTGGATTGTGTTGAACCAACTCTCCCTTTGTATCCATGATAAACGACTGAGAATCTTTACCCAAGACAAACGAACTGTCTGATAGTTTTGTAATACTTGGTTCTGGAGCTTTACCAGTGGGAAAGAGTTCCTTAGGTTTACCGTTTAGGTCGAAAATTGTATAGGACAATCCACGGAATCCTAATATTAACGTTTCGCCGCACCTCAATAATTAATATAAATTGATCAATAGTGCTCATGTGCCGGAGCATTTTAGTAAATTTTCAGTATGCTTTACCATGACAATTGGCGAGGTATATCTGGTACGGTAAGCTCAAAATCGTTAAATTCCTCAAACTTTTTTCCCTTCCAATAATACAGCTGTAATTTACGTTTGACAGCGACACATAAGCGCACCACAGTGTTCTTCTCTCCTGTCAGGCTCTGAGTTGACTGAACCTCCAGAGTGAACAACGTAGCGCCGCGAGTCTTTGGTAATTGACATATTTGTTGAAAGTTTGGCGAATTCAAATCGTGAATGCACACAATGTTATCTATAATTTTTCTACAATTAGAGAATGTAACGCTGTCAAATAAATTAATTCGTCGCGACGTATCGACTCAGATGTTACCTGTTAAGATAATCAATAAATTGTATTCTGGCACAACATCAATCTGATTAATTCGTTTTTTATTAAAATTCTTGCTGTGACGTAATAATTCTAGCTTGTGGCTGTCGTCGAACACCGATGGAACATTGTACATAATAAGATGACCTTCCCTGGTGCCTATCAGTAAATTGTCATCTGAAACAATTCACAAACCGCTTAGTAATTGATTCCCAGAAATTGCTGATAATCCCATTGTATAACCAACCAAGGATCATGTCTTACCATAAGCAGCCATGGATTCAATTTGCACAGTGATATTTAATATAGACGTTTCCTCGTAAGCGTCGTGCATTGTTGCGGTTTAAAAAAGAGGAATATCACGCTTTATATCAAGTTAATTTTTCGAACTGTCAATAATAACCAAATTACTGATCGACAACGCATCCGAGAGTGCACTCTACTGCAATCTGCATTCTCTTAAACGCGGTTTGGCGTAAACTATCGCATTCAAATCGCAAAACTGTAACTGAACAGACCTTAAGGGATACTTCTAAGATGACCAATGAGCGGACAGCTTAATACAGAGTTTGACGCTCGTTGGTTATCGCAAAGTGCAACTTGCCGTTGTTATAATAGGCCTGTTCTTTTTAGCTGAACTGGCTGCACTAGTTCAGAGGTTATCCTTTTCCCTCCGTATTGGAAGGAGAAAGATAACCTCTAAACCAGTGCAGTAGTTCAGCTAAAAAAGAACAGACCTTTTATCTGTTGCAATCGGTTTTTCCCCGGTAAGATTGAATAGTTATAGATTATGTTACATATACTCTGTAGACTCATTCCCAACGGGAGAAATAACGTAGTAATAGGCCTCGTGTTGCGGGACGGGGTGATGTTTTTCTCTGCCAAATTTTATACAAAAACGTGTCGATTAAATCGTATTAACACTGGTTTAGAGGTAAGTAAGTTGAGTACTCAAAAGAAATACTGCGGCACAAATTAATGCACTTATTTTTATGTATTTATTCCAACTCGATTTAGTAAGGTTATTCGATTTAATAAGAAAGACAAACTAAATATGGCTTCTTTATGCTATAAATGCTTCAAGTGCGTTCTTTTTCGCTTTCTTTTTGATAAAGAAAGAGAAAAAAAGAAGCTTTGAGCGATTATAGCTTCAAGACTGCAGCTTATATAACCATCATAGTCAGTTCTTCTAAACGCACTGTAAAACACAGAATTACTTTATCGCGGCAATCTCTCGTTATCTCTTTTTGCTTGCTTTGTTCTAACAATTGTTTCCAAATCAATCGACCTTGTGATGCTTTGTTCCGTGACTACTAATATATCTAAATTTCTAGAACAATGAAATATTGTTCCATACTTTGCAAGACATTTAAATTAATTCAGTTTAGGGTGTGTTCCATTTGCATGTTTGAGAGCATCATTCCTCCTTGTTTAATATATGTCAAATAACATATGTTAAATAACAAGAATTGAAACATATCCTTAAAAAAAATGTATTAAACTAATCATAGTTAATTGTATTGTATTATCTATCCTTGTCTACTATGTAAATTTTAGAATATTCTCCCTTTACAGATACGTCTTGTTTCCAAGACAGAACCATCGCAACTGATCTAAATCTTGCCAAAATGTACAAACGTTTCTTTGAGCAACGCATAACACATTATAATGGACAATGGTATTGTTTTCTATGCAAAATCACATTGCAAAGTTTGAAGAAAGCAGAGCATCATTCAAAAAATGCTCATTCAACCATCAGCATCCAAACATCTAGTTTGAATAAATTGAAAAATAAGGAATACAAAAAGTTTCTAAAACACAGTATAGTAATAAGGGATACACAACAAGATTACTATTGTATGTATTGTAAATGTTCCATACCTTCATCAGAACATATCTGCCAGCATTTAAGTGGAAAAAAACATAAACGCATGATCAAATCTAATGAAAAGCACATAAATACTACTAATACTGCATCAAAAGATTCTACAAATAAACAAAATATGAAGGATGATACGACTGACGTTAAAAATGGGTCTGTCGATACATTTAATGAAAATGATTCAATTAGAAATCTTCCTAGCAGCTTTCAAACAAAAGAGAACGGTATAGTTTCTTTCAAGTCTCATAATGAAGATAGCATTAATGATGATTTGCAAATTGAAAAACATATGGTCGATGTGGATTTTTGCTATTTGTGTGATGCGTTCTATACAACAAAAATTGAAGATCATATAATAAATAATCCATGGCATACGTCTATTGTGACGAAAATCTCCGATCAGCAAGAAGTATCTATTATGAAGTTTAAAGAAGAAAGGAAAACTATCAGGGCAATACAGTTAAATAGTAAAAAATTTGATGGAACGACATGGCCAGAATATACAGAAACTATAGTAAAGTATACTTGTGATCAATGTAATAAAATAGTTGAAGAAAATGATATAATAAATCATGAACTAACGGTACACAAAAGTAATATGATGTCTTCTATGAAGTACTTCTCTGATTGGTCGCCTACAATTAAAAATTTTAATATCTCTATTCATTATCCACTATTTAGATGCTTGTTCTGTAACGAGATAATACATAACATTTTGTCATTATCAGTTCATTTTTCGAAACGCGAACATGAGAAAAATATTGAATCATTAATTGATATCAAAAGGCAAGAGTACGACAGTTGTAAAGAACTACAAACTTATCTTGAACCTCTTCAATTTTTAAGTATAATCTTTTTTGAGAATAATGGCGGAACTGTTCAAATTAAAGAGCAGCCTATGATATACGTTAAAAATCATTATACACATTTTTTTAAAAACACAATCAAGAAAAAATCTGTTTACGTTTGCTTTGCCTGCAATTATATTGATTATGAGACTTGTAATGTAATTAACCATTTATGTAAAACGCCGAAACATTTAAAGCATTTTCAAAACATTTTTCTCACATACAAATATATACATAATGTATCGATATCAGAAGAGCACAGCATGAACGGAACACAGAATGGAATGAAGTCTCTAGATAAAGTTTCTTTTAGAGAAGATATAGCGATTGATAATGGGTCATTGAAAAATTGTAACATTAACGAAAGACAAGTAAATACAGAACAATACCGTAATCAGGATATGACAGTAGCAAATGTCAGTAACAAAAATAATGGATTGTGTCAAACTGAGGAAAACAATTCCGGCCTTTTTATAACTCTTGATATATTAACGGAAATAAATACATCAATAAAACAAGTTAATTCTACATCAAATAAATCATATGTGGAATTTAATAAAAACAGCAATCTAGACTGTTATAACAAAATGTATAGCATAGAGTTAATCGACTTCGAGGAAATTATGTTTACTTGCAATGAAAGTAAGTTAAACAAGATGAAATTGCATCTGCAATTTTTTCTTCCAAAATGCTTCCATTCCGACAAAATACTTTGCCTTGTATGTAACAGTTCGCAGTCGTACAACGCGCAAGCAATATACGAGCATATAAATTGTGAAAAACACGTTACACGATTTGTAGAGTTAAAAAAAGAAGAAAACAAAAAACATCTCGAACTGTTAAAGGATTTAATACAACCTATACAGTCTGCAAGTGCCAAATGTTTTGCTTGTGATAAGATTATATATAGAAACTATAACAATATATCTAACAATCTAGATTATAAGTACCATATAGATTTAATCTCGCATAAGAAGGCTCGTGAACAATGGCTTAGTCAGGCTGAATGCATATTGGAAGAATTCCAAAATTTATGGTACAATATCCAATACTTTGCTTGCGTCGAATGCAACATGAGATTGAAACATAAGATGAAATTTCTGGAACATCTTAATACCGCACACAAAACAGTTTTGAGTAATAAAGATAACTCAATGTTTGAGTTCTGCTTAAAGTGTACCACTTTATGGTACAAAAAGGAAAATAACGCCGAAAATATCCGTATAAGTTATGAAACACATTGTCAGCAAAAGATGCATAAATATTTACAAAAAAGTAATGACTTCGCAATAACATCACTACCTCAGTCTTTACAACATTTATTGAAAAATGTCAACAGTATCACTACTGATCTGTTCAGATTGTCAAAAAATGTATTAAACGATTCAAAAGTGATTCAACTCAGGAATGCTTTAAAGGACATCTTCGAGACTCACCGGTTTCCTGTGGAAATACATCCATTTGGTTCAAGAGTTACTGGTTTAGCATTACCAAACAGTGATATCGACATATATCTTGACTTTGGTAAATATATTTGTCTATAATATTTATATATAAGAAATTGATTTGAAAAGATTTTGAAAAATTTCAAACAAAAGAATAACAATAGATATAACAAATTTTTATATTATCAGAATTAAATAATGAACTTCTAAACAAATTTTGAAATACTATACCAGTTTCGTTAATTATTGTATAGAAAATATAAATTCATAAAAAATTTATTATTTATAGAAGAAAGTTATGATGTGAAATTTACAAAAGAAAAACTTTTGTATTAGGTGACGAATATACTGAGCCTGAATTGATTAAGAGCAGGAGTAAACAAATTCAAGATTGTTTACGTACCGACCGTGATAATTGGGATATAGAATTAACTTTGGACAAGAGCAGGACTCCTATTATAAAAGTAAAACACAGATTAACGGGGCTGCAGTGCGATATTTCGTTTATGAATGGCCTGTCAGTGGAGAATTCCAAGTTTATTAGGTATGAACCGTTGTTATATTTCTAAGGAGTTTAACAAAGCACGTTTTAATAATAATAATTTAATAATAATCTATTAAATCTAGATCTTTTAACATGGCGTGCCCATCGTGCCAAAAATTGACGCTATTTCTGAAAAAATGGCTCTCACTGGGAGGTTTGACCGGTTCGGATGGAATAACAAATTATGCTCTTGTTTGGCTAGTCATCTTTTACCTGCAAGTCAAATTTAAAGCACCAAGTATTGCTGCCTTAATAAAAAATCATAATCAGTCGAAAATTGTTTCCGGTAAATATTGAAAATTTATATAAAAATAATATATATTGTAACATGGTATAATTTCACAAATCTGGGAGAGATTTTATCAAAATAATAAAGTAACATTATTTTTAATTTTACACATTCGTATTGTAAGATTGATATGATTAAATATTTATATTCTTGTTGTATTTTAGGTTGGGAGACCGGAGTCGGCGATACTGTTCCTTTCGACATACCCAAACAATCAATACGTGATTTATTATTAGGATTCTTCGAATATTACGGAAATTTTAATTATAAGTATTTCGTCGTATGTCCATTATTAGGTGAGATATGGGAGAAGAGAGGTTTTACGGAAATATCGAATTTACCTAGTTCTATGGCACCTTACGTCACACAATTGCGGAACAAGAAACCGGAATATTTTCGTATTGATTCACCCATGTGCGTGCAAGATCCGTTTGATCTCTCTCATAATTTAACGAAGGCTGTGTCAACTTTAACACTTAAACGTTTTAAATATTATTGTAATGAAAGTATCTCAGTATTACAAAACGTTGTTGCAACTTCATCCAAGAAAAAATTTCATCCCATAATCTTTGGGATAATTTTCTAAAAATTAAAAAATGTATATAGCATTGAGATGAAATTGCAATTCTAATTTTCGACAATATATTATAATTATAATTTTTTATAATGCATTATAATTGTGATAAATGCATATTATATATTTTTGAACAAACTGTAAATATTTAATTGTAATTTAATATCAAAGAGTAGCATCTTTTCAGGAAATGATATTTTAATTATTCAATTCATAGATATAAAGTGAAGAGGAGATAAATTGTGTACTCTCTTACATACTTTATAATTAATACTTTTTACTTTTGAACCTTTATTTCTTATATTTATAATATGCATTTATGTATTTTATTATTTCTCTTACATTTAATATTAATGTAAAAAAATTATTCAGAACAACAGAATTGTATAACTATAGCCTAAGCAGCTTTCATTAGTATAATCAATATTTTAATATTTTCTCAAAAATGAGAGAAATTTATCATGATTTCTATTTTATTTACGAATCAATTTAATTTTCGATCATCGATTTTATTTATGATAATTATGAGTTATGATAATTTATATGAACTAGCGTTTATATTTTAGTGTATCTGATACTTGATGACGAGATATAAAGAACTTTTCAATTCTGTCGAGCAAATACAAATTGACTATGGTTAATATATAATAGCTATCGTTAATTGTAAGTATTACAACGAAATCTGTCATCGTTTTTTGTAATTTGTAATCTATATCACATTATTACTGTTAATCATACAACGTGATTCTTAAAGATTGATCAGATTTATTTTTTATAATGTATTTTTATATAAGAGAAACTGTATTGTTATTTTATTGTGTGATTCTTTTTGTATTAATCACACATATTAATCACTGTTTAATTCGATAAATGAATTATCTTTCACTAATAGAATAATACCTTACTATTTTTCTATTAATAAATAAAATGTAAGAGGAAGTTAAAAAATTTCTAATGTATATTAAATAAAATCAGGTATATTCACGTCATCTGGTTTATTCTTGATTCAAATTCCTCCTGCACAATGTCTTGCTTCCATATATATTCTCTTATATACTTTTCCTTAGGTACACAAGATTGTTTACATGTGAAAATAGCCAATATTCCCCAATCGAGACACTTGACAACATCTTTTAAGTCGAGAAAATTTAAAAGCTGTGGCATTATCTGCAAATTAAATTTAACAATTTTAATAGTCCAAATTTTTATATTCAATTCATACACGAATAAATTGTATATACTTGAAATTCAAACTGTCTATCGTCATTGCATTCTGGACATTTTGGTATATCTGATATCTGATTATGTGATGAAATATACAGGACCTGTCCTCCTCTGTCATATCTGTTAAATAAATAGATTAGTTAATTATTATAAATTTAAATTTTCACAAAGAGACATACCTCAAAATTTGATCCGGATAATCGTCTATTCTCATACGAAATTCTGCGAACGTTTCGTCCTTTTCGTTGTTAGCCATCTGTAGCAAATCTTCGTTAACGTCTTCGTGCTGAAATGTCCCAGCTTTGCCATCCTGTACCATCGCGTTGTACTTTTCAATCTCCTTCTCTTCGCTTTTAGAATCGTTCTCCTGAGCATTCTCCTTCGCAACGTCGTCGCTCTCTATTACAATCTCGTATTCAGAAAACAGAAAACTGTTGCTGTTTTTCGTCTCGGTGCCACATACGTCTTTGTGCCCACTCTTCCAGTCGTAGACTTGATGGACGCGGGAGCAGTAATTGACGACTTTACACTTGCCGCAGTGATTGGGCGCCAAAATCCCACACACGCGGCACGTCTTTGCCCACCTCGATACATCTGCGAAAACAACGACGTGTTACTCATACATTTTTGTTAATCACCATCAAGAAATAGCTCTAACAGATACTCAACACACAATCAAAATACACACTCAGATATAGGAAGGCGAATTATAGAATATAGTGTGGACCGATTAATTAGGAAGGAGTGCCTAATAGCCGCATAAGACTCGGGTCAGGCTGAGGCACGTTAAACATACCCCAAAAAAAAAAAAAAAAAAAGAAATAGCTCGTATTGCACTCCTATACCAATATCCGTTCCCCAGTCCTGCTGTTCCACAGGTGGTTCGGCCGGATAAAAGTCATTCGCTCGACTCAGCTGCGATCGGAAGACCTTCAAATTCCCATTCTGATTCGGCTTGCAGCATTCCACGTTCTTACACATAAAGACATATATCGTTCTGTGAAATGCGCCGACATCCTGCTCGTACGGCGCGTAAATCTGGCAGAGGAACACGCAGGGATCGCCACAATAATCGCACTCCAAGTCGCTTT
>JAJVSH010000061.1:22042-57613 GCA_021460005.1 Tetramorium alpestre | reverse complement strand
TTTGCTGCCAGATTCTTTCGTTTCGTGTCAAAACGCGTCGAAGGAGTATAATTTTATTGATATTCGAGGTGCAGCGCGTATTCTAAATAAATACCGAAGAGGAAAACGAACACTCACCTCGAAACGTCAAATTGAACGCACGTGGTCGTTCTGTTTACACCTTAATTGCTGTTTGCAAATGAGTCGAGTTTACAATGGCACACATGAGTACGCATCTTCATTTTGTGCACTGCAATTCGTGAAGTTCGGCGACGCCTCTCAGTATTACGTTGTATATGTTGTACATGTCGTATATGTTGATAACTGTCACCGCTTATAAGGTTAGCTGCCTAACTGCGGAAGTCTGGCATCCCCGAGCACTCCCCAGCGTTGTTTTTCGTGAGCCGCCGCGAAGATGACGTCCTGTTTCGAGAACATGCAGGTGCCGTCCTGCGTCTGGTTCGAGGGCGGCGAGAAAAGGAACGCGCTCGTGTCGATGCTCGCGGGCACACTGGTAATAATAATCCACGGGTTTTCCACTTTTGCCGCGATAAACAAACAACTATATTATCTCTCACGTTCGCGTCCGTGAAACGCAATGGTCCTTGACATCGTCTTTCTTTGATTTAATTATTTGTTAAATTATTGAATCGGACTTTGTTGACGATATTATGTGGTGTAAAAAAAAAAGATCACAGTGATTTGCATTTCTCACATTTCTTTTCCTCTCGACACATACTTATCAAAGTACTGTTTCAGTTTTTCGTAGGATGGTGGTTTATAATAGATGCACACGCAAAGTATCCGAATGAAATGGCAAACGCGTATCATGTTTGCGGAGTATTTGGCACCATATCACTCTTTATGTAAGTAACATTGATGATATTATCAACAATATATATATATATATTGAGATAAAATGTTTCAAAATATGTAATTAATAAAATCTCTCAGTGCTCATGTATTGATTTGAAAAGCATGTTGATATTCTTACAGGGTTAATTCAGTAACAAATGCACAGATAAGAGGAGAAGCTTACAATGGTGGTTGTTTGGGAGCAAGAGGTGCTCGGAGTTGGCTATTTGTCGGGTTTGTTATGGGATTTGCAGCGGTAATAGCAGCCTGTTGGATCTTATTTGCTGATTTTGTAGCAGCAGGTATTTATAATATTAACATATACATATTTACAGAATTGTAAAGATTTATTATTATATATTTTTATTTTTAATTATTAAATTTATTCTTTATACATATATATATATATATATATTCTCTTATTATATTTAATATCTTTTTTTAGGTGTACAGCATCACTGGCCAGGCGTAGGATTGTTTTTGCAGAATGTATTTATTTTTCTCGGTTCACTTACATATAAGTTCGGTCGATCTGAAGATCAGTGGGGTTAATAGATGCACGCTGTTGAAGGAAGATATTTTTATTATGTCACAGTCAAGCATCGAGCAAAGCTCAACTATGGAAGCTTGCGTCAACATACCATACATCGCGAGCGTGAAATCCAATTTAAATCTCAGCAAATTATTCTTATTATAAACGTTTCCATACACGTGATAATTTTTATTTATATCCACTAGAATCGTGGAGACAGATAGCAATTATAAGTTACAAATATACATATGAGATTTACTGTAAGAAAACTTAGAAGACTTAGGAGATTAGATTATCGACTTTCGTGATAGAATAATGTGCTACTTACACTACGCTAATAATTTTAAATCTCAGTGGTAACTTTTTCCATCATGAAATTCCATATTCATACACCTTTCTCATTGTTCCGTTTTAGTCTCTTATATTTGATACTTTTACAAAAAAGTTAATCACAAGTGTCTAATGAAGTTAAATAAATAAATTATGTTCCAAGAAGGCAGTTTTTAAAGATTTATTTATTAAGGAGCTCAATTTTGTCAAAGTAATTTTTTTTGTGCGATTGAATCTCTTTATTTATTACATGATTATTTTTATAGATCAATTCGGTTTTGAATCTTGCTATATAAATTTGCAAAGCTACACGAGATAATGTATGACAATTTTGACCAAATTCTAATTGTCAAATAATAGCTGCAGTATTTGGTTAATATTGATAAAAATATTAACTTTTTATCATTGAAGAAACATGGAAAAAACATTAAATTATGGATAAATTGTATAATTAAAATTCCTGCCGGTTGAATTTAATTAAACTTATTCATCGAAAAATCGATTTATCACGCATATCTAATATATGAATCAGGACGAAATGTGAAATTTGTTTTGTTAAAAATTTTTTAAACATTCATTTTTTTGCGCGCGCGAATTTCTGCTTGATCATTCGGCCTTAAGGCCCAAAACTCCGATACAAACTTTATACTTTCCTCTTCACAAATGCCCTCGAAGAGAAATCGGTGTCATCGGCGCGGACCGCGCGACGCGATTGGCCCGGATTTGCCAACGCGGACCAATGGTGCGTCGCCGTTCGTGTCGCGCTACGCCAATCGCGATATGCCACACCAACACATGGTGCTCGACGGCACGGAATCTCGAGGAGGGTGTCACGCTCGGCTTTTTGTTGATTCAAAAGGAGCTGCGATGCACGAGCGTGTCTTCTGAATGGTGTACAGCTGAGAGCCGCCCGAGTGCATCGTGTATCGTCGGTAGACCTGAGCGCAAGGTGAGCGGTCAATCTGCCCGTTGTAAACGTTTTCCCGATCGACGTGTCTCACGTTGCCGGTATTCATAACCAAGTTTGACAGGTGAGACGGTCAGGGCAGGATGTGCAGGCCTCGTGCCTTCGATTCAGTACGAGCGCGTGCACGTTGATTCTCTCGAACTCCCGGTCGAGGGT
Organism: Tetramorium alpestre; assembly: GCA_021460005.1. Lineage (NCBI taxonomy): Eukaryota > Metazoa > Arthropoda > Insecta > Hymenoptera > Formicidae > Tetramorium > Tetramorium alpestre. The sequence goes on along the minus strand of JAJVSH010000061.1, from coordinate 54,794 downwards.
CTTCCACGTCGCCGGCGTATTTGACATCTTTTCTCGTTTCCAGATGGGATTCTCGCAGAGAGGCATGTCGATGGCGTCGCTAGCCTTACTCATAATCGCCACTTTCGTCGGCATCAGCGAAGAAATTGCCGTTATGAGCGTCGACCTTGGTAGCGAATGGATGAAAGTCGCTATCGTCTCGGTACGTGAGGAATCCGTTTGCAGCGAGTCTGGGTCTGATGGACTTTTCGGACTATCAGTTTTATATTAGGCAGCTTCATTAATTAAACATATTTGATTAAGCAGTTTTGTATTTAGAAAGATTTAACATGTCTCTTACGAAATGCCCTTGTCACTTTTTTCTCCGTAGCCTGGTGTTCCTATGGAAATAGCTTTAAATAAGGAGTCGAAGAGGAAATCACCGGTCACAATCGCGTTCAGGGACGGAGAGAGATCGTTCGGCGAGGATGCTCAAGTGATCGGAGTAAGGTTTCCCCAGAACACCTTCTTCTACATTCTAGACCTTCTAGGAAAGCCTATAGACAATCCTATAGTACAACTCTATCAAAAGAGATTTCCTTATTACGACATCATCGCCGACGATGAGAGGAAAACCATAGCATTTAGATTAAACGAAAACACGACGTACACTCCGGAGGAGTTGCTCGCACAGATATTGCACAAAGGCAAAGAGATAGCGGAGGCTTCCGCTCATCAGAAAATCAACGAGGCCGTCATCACCGTGCCGGGATTCTTCAATCAGGCCGAGAGGAAAGCCCTCGTTCAAGCGGCCGAACTCGCTGGATTGAAAGTGTTACAGCTAATAAACGATTACATGGCGGTTGCTCTAAACTACGGCGTATTCGGTAGAACTGAGATAAACGATTCCGCGCATTATATTATGTTTTACGACATGGGAGCCAGCAGCACCACCGCGACGGTTGTCAGCTATCAAAACATCAAAACGAAAGACAGAGGTTTCCTCGAGACCAATCCTCACGTTACTGTGCTGGGCGTGGGATACGATCGCACGCTCGGTGGACTGGAAATGCAAATCAGACTGCAGCATTACTTGGCGCAGGAGTTTGATGCTCTTAAGAAGACGCCGAACTCGGTATTTAAGAGCCCGAGAGCGATGGCGAAGCTCTTCAAGGAAGCTGGACGCGTCAAAACTGTACTTAGTGCCAACGCGGACCACTTTGCCCAGATAGAAAGTTTAATAGACGATATCGACTTTAAATTGCAAGTCACGAGAGAAAAGCTGGAAGAATTATGCGTCGATTTGTTCAACCGTGTAGAAAATCCTGTGAAAACCGCATTAGAAACTTCAGGTGTTTACCTTCTTATAGATACATAATTATGATTCTTGTAAATGTATGCTTAAACGTTAAATTATATATGTTATAAAATTGTTTCAGGTTTGACAATGGATGTCATATCGCATGTTGTATTGGTAGGAGCAGGTACTCGCATGCCAAAGGTACAAGAGACACTGTCTCAATACGTAAAGACGGAATTATCAAAAAATGTAAATACAGATGAGGCAGCTGCTTTAGGGGCTGCATACAAGGCCGCTGATCTTGGGCAAGGTTTTAAGGTCAAGAAGTTTGTCACGAAAGACGCTTTGCTGTTCCCGATTCAAATCGCTTTTGATAGAACTATTGATAATAAAGTTAAACAGGTAAAACATTATTACGATATTTAACTTTTTCATACACTTAATTCTTCGTATAAAAACATACTATCTATTTGTTCTTTTTTTTTCACAATTATTTTTATACAGGTGAAGAAGATGTTGTTTGGCAAAATGAATCATTTTCCACAAAAGAAAATTATTACATTTAAGCATACGAATGATTTTAGTTTTCATGTGAATTACGCTGAGTTGGATTATTTACCCGCAAATGAGATAATGTAAGTATCTTTTATTTATCTGTAATAGTAGTAAACTTGTAAACAGAGATTAGATTAACATGTTTTAAATGTCAGAATTTTCATATCTCTAAAATTGCAGAAATTGATTTTTTTTACAGTTCTATTGGTGATTTAAATATATCTACTGTGTCACTGAGTGGCGTAGTCGAAGCTTTAGAAAAACATGCCAACGAAGGCGCCGAAAGTAAAGGAATCAAAGTGCACTTTAACATAGACGATAGCGGCATACTGAACTTATTGAATGTAGAATTAATTTCCGAAAAATCGAGTACTGTTGATGAAGAAGAGGGTACTTTCTCAATACTTGGCTCAACTATTAGTAAATTCTTTGCAGGTTTGTGCTGAAGGCAGTGCAAAAAATGATACCATTAATTTTTTGTTATGTGTACAAATCCTAATTTTAATATTTTCATTATACCAGTTCTTCTTTATATCTTGTTTGTATATATTGAAGAACTGTTTTATTTTTTAAGAAAAAACATATTACTTTTATAACCAAAAAAGTAAAGATTTTTTTCATGTTACGTTTTGAAATCATTTTTTGCAAGCATTTTTATCAAGAAATATGTAGATGCTTTAAGAAAAAAAACTACTATCAGAGTTTAGATTTTGTTGTTGTTGACAACTCTTGAAACAATATGAGTTTTCAAAATTTATATATTAATAGAATAATAAAACAACTTTATTAATGGTGCTATTTTTTATTCATGATTATTTTATTAAATGTTACGTGAGGTAAAACTTTGAAGGCTCGAATCAATTTATTGTCAATGACATAAAACTCTAGGCCCTTACTGTAAATTATTAAAATATAAAAAAAAAGCACATTAAATTGAAGACTTGATCTTTCAGGTTCTTCTCTAGAAAAAGAAACTGCAGAAAAGACAGAGGAACCGCCAAAAGAAGATATAAAACCAGTACATGAAGAACCAGAAGAATCGACAAAAGAAACAGACGAGAAGGAGAAGAAGAAAACCGAAACAAAAGTAAATGAGGATAAGACTACGAATAAAACTGAGAAGACCACTGAGAAGGACAAACAGAAGAAAGCCACGATCATTCAGATTAAGGAACCTATCAAATCGGAAGAAATTAAGCTAGGATCACAAATTTTATCCGGTGAAAAACTCACGGAATCTCGGGACAAGTGAGTAAAATATATTTATTCGCAGCATGAAATAATTAAGCAATAATTTTCTTTTCTATTTATTCTGATTTAAATTTTATTTATATTATAAACATGTTAATTTTTTATTATCCGCTCTCCCTCCTCTTTTCTCTTGAAGGCAAATGTAATCGATATGATTATTATAATTGTAATATAATTTACATTATTTAAAAATTTTATTCTTTTTGTCTTTAGGATACATCGTTTGGACGTGCATGATTCGGAGAAGACACGCCGCGAAACTGCATTAAACAACCTCGAATCTTATGTAATCGATGCGCAGCAAAAGTTCGACTCTGAGGAATTCTCGAACGCGGCTACCGAGAAAGAAATTGAGGATATTCGAAAAGCATGCGCCGAAATCTCCGAATGGTTATACGAAGACGGCTTCACTGCGACTGCGGAAGTGTACGAGGAGAAGTTGATGGAATTGCAAAAATTAACCAATGACGTCTATGAGAGAGTCTTGGAATATCGAGATCGACCGGAAGTCCTGAATGGAATGGTTTCGCTACTCCAAGGCAGTAGATTGTTCTTAGAGAATATGCGTAACTTGAGTCTAACGAGCGAAGTTATTACGCCTATTGAAATCGAGACGTTAGAAAAAGCGATCAATGAGACACAGGTAAATAGTTTAATTCTAATAGCATCTAAATTGACTTCAAATTAATTCGAAATATTCACCTGATTATAAAAAAATTAGGTCTATCTCTCTGTTCATTAACAATTTTATAAGTTATCATGTTATGCTTACAAGAATTGGGTTTGAACTATTTAATTTGATATATGTTTGTTATTTGTTCATCTCTGTAAGTTTAAAAGATAAAAAAGGGTGGCTTATGCTTTTGTGTTTATTTATACTATTATTATTACTTATTAGTATAATACTGTTATTATTACTTATTAGTATAATACAAGTGATATTTTTTTCTAGGATTATTATGATACAATTTCAAAATATTTCGAAGATGCACCGCTAAACATACCAGTAAAATATAAAGTTCGCCAGATGGCGAATAAAATGGAATTACTCGATAGAGAAATTAAATACCTTCTGAATAAGGTAAAGATATGGAAACCAAAGCAGGAAGCTACGAATCAAACGACGAATAGTACGGCCGAGCGTACATTAGAAGAAAATGAAGAATCCGCAGCCGATTCTGATACCGAAAAAGACAAGTCTGCGGAAAAACAACCGTCCGATAATTTGGAAGAGCAACAGCAGGAATCGATAACGGAGGCGGATACCACACAGGATCCAGTAATTCTATCGGAAAGCGAAGAACCACAATTACCTAAAGAGGAAATTGAGGGAGAAATGCATCAAGAACTATAAGAAATAATTTATTTAAAAATGTGATTCTCTGTTAACGATCGACGATATTTGTCGATTTAGGCAATTTTTCTGTAGATTACTTTCGTCGGATGCATTTAAAATCAAAGCGGAAATTCTCTTGTGCGTTGCTAATGCGTTGAATACGTTGTTTTGCGAATGCGAATATGTGCTGTTCCATTTTATTAATAATATGTATTTATATATGGATATAATTTCATTGCAGAAAAGTTATTGCAAGAGTGTAAATCCTTATCGACGTGTTCACGATAATCATGTTACACAAGTGCCAAGCAATAGCAGATTCCAACAATTTTTTTTTTTTTTGGATCAATACGAATATGCATTAAGTAGGCCAGTTCCGCAAAGTATTTATTTCGAATTTTTACGCATAAATTTGTGATTTTTACCTGTAAAATGCTTCTGCAGCAAAGTATATATTTTAATTATGTATTATCACGCTATATATATGAAGTTGCAGTATAAGCATACTATTGCTTGTAAAAATACGAATGATAAGGATGTGTACATAAAATAATTTTGGTTCGTAAAATAATTTTTGCATTTCAGGGAGTGGATCTTTTTGTGTAGTAACAGTTCTACATTCTCAAATTTATAGTCTTCAAATGAATTTATCACGTTTTCCTACATACATTCATTTGTATCATCTTTTTTATAAAAGAACATTCACATAAATCTTTCTATTTTGTTATTTATAGTGATATAAAAAAAAATATGTGAAACACTTCAGATATTCTAATATATATTTCTTAAAAAAATTAGATAGAATATATGGAATATATTAGTTATTTTGTAAATATATAACGATTTGCATAATGTAAAATAGATAAAAGTCGACCCCTCGAGAATTGTAAGATAAGATTTCTTTTCTGGCTTCAGTATCTATGAGAGTTCTTTAAAAATCACGAACAAAATATTATTCTACTGCCAAATAGGCGTTCGGATTCGAGAAATTTTTATCATTCCAATAAAAATAATTGTAAATTTAAATGTTATTCATATTTATTAATTTGAATAAATAAAAAAGAATACAAAGACGAAATAAAAAAAACAATGTATTGTTATTTTTCTTTTTAAAAAAATATAAAATTGAAAGTTTCGGATCTTTCAGTGCGTTAAAAAAAGTTGTAGTCAAACTTCTTTTGACTGTTTTATTTCTAAACTACCGTATTAATTTCTCATTTAATTTCTCTTTTTGCATTGATCTTTTTCAGAAGACCAGAATAGAAATCGCTCAGCTGATTTCTATTAGTGAGGTACAGCTGATTGAGGTTATGTGTACAGTACCGGTTGTCTTTTATTCGCTCTTCGAAATTTTTCTTTCAGGATGACTTAACGTGCCTTTATTTACACTAAACTATAAAATACGTGAGTAAAGACTTAAAAAAATTTAATAATAGATTGTAAAAAATTGCCAGTCTCGACAAATTAAAAAAANAAAGAAAGAAATTAGTTGTACCAACTACAATTGTTAACAAGTATGGCGATGCGTCAAGTTCTTAGAAAATTATGGAAAGATATTAGACCCGTGATGGTAAGAATACAATTTACTCGGTACATTTTAATTACTATATTTAATTACATTAAAAGAAACCGTAATTCACTTGCAGTACACATCAGGTCTGATATTTGCACATTGCACCTCATCCGTAAAGCCTGGTGAAAACGACAAGTTAAAACTGGTACCACCAGATTTAAATAAACTAACTCATGAATATATGATAAAACAATCTGCTTTGGATGCTGCTAATAGTGCGACTCAAGCATTAACTATCATTTATATGTCTATAATAGATCTGAGTGTCGAATACAGGCAAGTAAAAATATTATAAATCTATCAAGATAAGATCTTGTATCTTCATCTATCATGACAATTTTACAGACAATTGTTGAACGATCTCATTTCTCTTCTGGAAGAAACTATAATCCACAATGTAAATGACGCGCACTGGGATTTGATTGTAGAAATACGGAATGAAATGCAAGACAGGAAGGAGAAAATTATGGTATATAATAAAGAATTGTTTTAGAAATGATAATTCTGCTTAATGTAGTATCAAATATTATTCAAGTATTAAATGATACAATCTAAAATTTTAAATAATTAATTAAATCAATTGAAATTCTTTTATACTGTCAATCTGTAAAGTATAGATTGTACACATATCTTGCACATATTTTGCATAAAAATTATATATAATTATATAAGTTAGAGCACAAATATTTTTTTTAATTAGCGCTTAACTACATATATGGATTATGTACACAAAATGGCAGTAGCTAGCGCAGAGCTATGTTACATGTGTGGGATGGATAGTTTGACTAGCACACTTCAACAAAGGATAGAGGATGCATTAGACAGGGTAAAAGCGGAAACTAATAGCAACGTAGAATTGGAACGAGCATATAGACATATACAGGAACAGTGCATCGAAGGTGATAAAAAAACAACCGAGAAACAATGAACTGTTACAGGGAATAATATCAGTTTCCCAACATTCTTAGAGTATGTTCATTTCTTGTTATTAAAAAAATGAAAAATTTATATTATTTATATTAATAAACATCTATCAATGTATTATACATCGTTAACATTAATCAATTATTTCATTTTTTCTATTTTTTTATTAAAAGCGCTAGTTTACTTTATTAAAGGCGTATTTGAGATACACCAAAGATTATTTTATTCTTAAGTATTTCTTTTATTATCTAGAATTTATAACATCACCATAAAAGTAAAGCATGCCTCACTATTCTATTCAGTCTAATCGTAATAATTCAAGAATTATCACGATACATTATATCTATCATATTCTCAAATTTGCTTTAGCAAAATCGATAAGGTATTATATAAGTATGTTTGACACAAGTGCTGAATATATCAATGATTAACGGAGCAAGATTTACATCTTTCTGTTTTTCACAAACTTGTTTATATCCAAAAACCAAGTCTTTAAAATATAAAGACGTATATACAATATATTTGTATAATATTCACCATACAGCACGCACGTTAATAATAAATAAACATAGTAGGGTGTATTTACAGACTTGCGATAATGGCGCTGCTTCAAACGTCTAAATGTATCGAGACAATGTGTCGACCAGGCACCATGACCAAGCCTAAAACTCTCGCTTCCGTATGCTCTGTGGAGAGATACTCGGTGCACGAGCCCAGGATAACATTGGCATCACGATCCGTACATAAGAACGCTCCTCTCAAGACTCTCCCGTCGGTCATCTCGATACGCAGATGTCGATTCAGCCAACCCCTTAGCTTCTGCTTGGCTGGCGATTCCTCAGAGATAACCGTCTGCTGCAAAATCACACAGAGGCATGATTATAATTTTCAAGAGCGTTGCAAACACTTGAGTGTTTGACCAATTCTACAGTTTACTCTAAAACCAGAGTTTAACTAACGATACCCGCTAGGGGAGAGTTTGTTTTACATAAAACAAATTCTTCTATATTGTGGATATTATTAGTTAAACTCCGGTTAAAGTAAATTGTGGAATTGGCCCTTATAGGGATTAGATCAACTTTGCTCTTTAGAAACTGTAATTCTTTGCAATTACAGAATGATACATGGTAATATCAATTTACAGGTAGATCGAAATTTGTGGTACCTAACCTACGCACGTAATAAAAAATTGAAGAAAATTTGAATTGTTCTCGTAAGGACGTAAACAAATTTTGCAAAGTAATAGATGTGGCGAAAAATGGGAGATATTAGATGAAAAGAATTACCTCCTCATTCCCATGCTCGTTGTTTACGACGTTGCTCAAATTATGCACTGTCTCTTTCATACTCGCACTCATCGCACTCCCGTTTACGATGGAGCAAATTTCGGATAGAAACACCACACCTCGATGCCGCGATTCGGCCGAATCACGCGTGTTACAATTTAAATTTGTTTCGATCGCCTCGCTAAAAGTCTCTCGTGTTCATGATTGCTAGAACTCGATCCGAGAGATGTGTAGCCAATCAATTTGCCACTTTTCCATATGTCGCTACGTGCTCCGATCCTTAGTTACCAATAGTCGGACATCCTGACAGCTGCGGAGTTGTCTCACAGTTCCCCCATGATTGTGTTGTCGGAGCGGAGGGCGAGTAGTTGACATTTGTTCGGTTGGAGTTGAACGAGGAGGAACCTTGTCGCGTCGCTTGTCATTCGGACCTGTCGACATGTTGACGTCTCTACGTCGAGCTTACGGGCTCTTGGTGAGTATATATATAATCACTCGTTGTGGGTTTATTAATCCAACACTCACCATAGTTTGCTTCACCGCCATAACCTCCAAACACCTTACATAATCTTTAATTATCAATTGTATCGCTTTATAAAACACTTTGTTCTTGAGTACAAATCAATTATTTGACATGTCTACGAGAGGATTATGTGTTATTTAATATGAAATACTTGATATTTTTTACGAAAAGATTGTACCTCATTCAATGTCAAATATGCATCTGTTATTTAGAAAGAGTACCTTAATTGTTTTACATTTTACTTATATTTATTTCTATTAATTTTATATTAGCACATTAGCAGTATTAGCTTATATTATAAGCTTGTGAGAGCCAGAATGAATAAATAAGATGTAAGATAAAAATATCAAGCTTCATTTCTTTTCTCTGTAAAGTTTGCATCTGTCAGCACTTGACCTATTATTTGCATCTGTCAGCACTTGACCTATTATTTAATCTTATATTCCTGCCTTGTATTTAAGATCAATTTTGCTTTCAACAGGCTCCAAGAAATATTAGAGGAATACAAACAACAGCAAATCGCGCGTCAGATCAACTGTTTGTGGTATGTAATAATAATAAATAGCAATAATATGAAGGAAGGAAAGCGCGAAAGCTCCAAATCGGCCGAGAATATCACTTATGATTTTTTTAAATTCTTAGTATAATAAATATAAAAGATAGAGTCTTAGAAAATGCAAAAATATTTCTTGTTTTAATTTCACTATTTATTTAAAAAAAAAACTTAGTTTTAGCCATAAGAGTCATAAAATATCATATTTTTTCAATATTTAATCGTAATTTTTTCTTAGAGCACATTCAAAATACTTAAAAATACTTAAAAATTTTTAGCACAGAGACAGTGAGCATGATAATCCGAGCACCCCGTTCGAGTTCAACGAGGCGAATAAAAAGCGGATCGAAGCGCTGCTCGCAATTTATCCCGAAGGACACAAGCGCGGTGCCATGATACCTCTGCTGGATCTGGCGCAACGGCAGCACGGCTGGCTGCCTATCTCCGCCATGCACAAAGTCGCCGAGATCCTGGACGTGCCGCGCATGAGAGTGTACGAAGTAGCCACGTTCTACACGATGTTCAATCGCCGGCCAATGGGCAAATATCACATACAGATTTGCACCTGCACCCCATGCTGGTTGAGGGACTCCGACTCGATAGTCAACGCTGTAACGAAGGCTACGAATTGCGAGCTCGGCGCCACGTCCGCGGACAAGATGTTCACCGTCTCAGAAGTGGAGTGTCTGGGTGCTTGCGCCAACGCGCCGATGTTTCAAGTGAATGATGACTATTATGTATGTATATTTTAGGAACGATAGTTTCAAATAAAAAAAAAACGACGAATAATTTATCGTTCCTTTCTCTTTTGCAGGAGGACTTGACTCCAGAAACTACAACGACTATAATAAATGCTCTCAAAAAGGGTGAGAGGCCACCGCCAGGTCCACAGAAGTCTCCGAGATTCGCGGCTGACCCCGCCGGTGGACTTACGTCACTAACAACTCCGCCACCGGGTCCCGGATTTGGAGTTAGGTCCGACTTGTAAAATATATATTCTTGATTAGAGCTACAGTGTACATTAACGAATGTAAAAAGATTATTAATAAATATATAACAAAATAGCGAATTGTTTGGTTGACACATCTTTATACTTACATGCACACACATATACGTTTATGATTTTTGTTTTATATTCTGTATATGAGATATAATTTTATGTATCTATGGAATCTCTGAATTTGAAATATATATTATTTCTCCCTTGATTAAATATAGCTGTGTTCTAAAAAGTAGAAAATTAAACCAAACAAAAATTATAAATTTAGTTATTAAAGAAAGCATCTCTTTTTATAATTATTGTAAATTCAAGGAATTTCATAATGCATGAAATATGTTATTATACAAATAGATTAACGTATGTTTATAAAAATATTTGATGCAATAATCCTAAGGCTCATCACATTTATTAACAATTAAATTGAATATAACATTAATAATGTTCTCATCACATTTAAACATTTGTTTATCACAACTGTGTGTATGCAATTTAAAAAATTATTGTAAATTTTTTTTCTGTCTGTATTAGCTCGAACAAATCGTGATCAGTTTGCCGGCAGATGTGCGAAGACTGTGAAAGTGAGACGCGCACAGTTCGAGTGAATCCATAATTAGTGTAATTTCATTCGTATTAAGATATTCGTGACACCGAGCATATGTGCTGATATGTGCAGACAAGTCGAACGATGGATGAACCTATTGCAACGACTGAAAAATCGAAAAAGATAGAAGCTATAAACAAAGAAACGATCCATCACATCTGTTCTGGTCAGGTAAGGTTAAGTATGTAATTTATAAAAAGCATAACAGTGTCCAATAGCCAAAACAGCCCTTAGCTAAGCTAGAGGCACGTTAAATACATCCAAAAAAATAAATTAATTAATAAAAAGCGTAAATATTGTAAAGCAATGTTTTGTATGAAAAAATCTGAAGTATATTATAATGTTTCATGTTAGGTGGTGCTCGATCTTGCAATTGCAGTCAAAGAGTTGGTGGAGAACAGTTTGGACAGCGGTGCTACAGTGATTGACGTCAAGCTTACTGATTACGGTAAAACGTGCATTAGCGTCAGTGACAATGGTAGTGGTGTTTTGGAGCAAGATTTTGAAGGCTTAGGTAGGCTTATAAATCAAGATATTTAATAGTAATTGAGAGCCTGTTTAAAAAATTTAATTTGATTACAAAGAGATTATATTTAATTTGGAATCAGTCTTTCATTGAAAAGACTGAAGATAATTTTTAATACAATTTTCTTCTTTTAACCAGGTCTAAAGCACCACACTTCGAAGCTTCGTGAATTCACAGACTTAACTGAAGTAAATACATTTGGCTTCCGTGGCGAAGCGTTGAGCTCATTGTGTGCCCTATCCGAACTGAGTATCGTTACCAGGCACGCGTCGAACGAGCATGGCTTTAAACTGGAATTCGACCGGAACGGCGTGCTCGCGAAGAAGGAGCCGTGCGCCAGAGAAAAAGGTACGACGGTACACGTGAAGAACATATTTAAAAATCTGCCCGTGAGAGCAAAAGAGTTTCAGAAGAATCTGAAGAAGGAATATGCGCGCGCTATCCAGATCTTGTACAGTTACTGCTTGGTCTCCACCAACATTAAGATTACATGTTCCAATTTGATGACGGGCAAATCGCCCAGTCTTATCGTGGCCACGAGAAACACCGACGATGTGCAGGACAATATAAATTCCGTGTTTGGCAAGAAGGCTTTGGACGGGATCGTCAAGCTCGAATTAAAACCTCCGGACGAAACGATATTGCAAGAATACAATTTGTCTAGTGACGTTAATATAGATTTCGATTGGGAATGTTATGTGAGTTCTTGCGATCACACAATCGGACGCTCCTCGGCCGATCGACAGTTTTTTTATGTGAACAGTCGGCCGTGTGATCTCACGAAAGTCAGTAAACTGGTCAACAGTGTGTATCACAGGTACAACAATAAGCAGTATCCGTTTGTTTTCTTTAACATCAAATTAGATCGACAATGCACAGATGTTAATGTTACTCCTGACAAAAGAACAATATTTGTTACGCAAGAACGCCTCATATTAGCAACACTGAAATTTAGTTTAACAACAAAATGGGACAAACTGCAAGGGAATTTTACAGTCAAGACTTTAACGGAATTAAATTTTGGCTTGAAAAGGACAATCTCGCCTAATCACATGCATCCGCCAGCTAAAAAATTACAATTGTCACCTTCGGTATCATATGTCGCGAAGGAGAGTGATATTCAAACTAATATCAAATCGAAGAAAAAGCCTGTAGATGTAGAAATGGTGATAAGTATTGTAATGATAAAAGAAAAATTAAACGAAAAAAAGAGTATTGCTGGAGCACCTGTCAGTACAGCTAAAAGAATAAAATATAGAGTACAAATGGAGGCTAATCAAAGCGAGGCTGAGAAAGAACTGCAAAGAGAATTGACAAAAGATTCATTCGACAAGGTTGGTAAAATATATATATGTTTTACTATTTATAATTACCTTATTGTATATATTTATTAAATATAATTTATAATACTCCATTATATACATTTATGTTTTAAACTTAGAAATCTTTTATAGATGGAGATAATAGGTCAGTTTAATCTTGGCTTTATAATAGCTCGCTTGGAGAGTGATTTATTTATCATCGATCAGCATGCCACCGACGAAAAATTTCGCTTCGAAAAGCTCAGCAACGAAACGAAGCTGAAAACTCAAAAACTTATTGTACCGAAATCGCTAAATTTCTCTGCGCTGAATGAAACTATACTTATAGAACATCAGCAAACATTTGAAGATAATGGGTTTACTTTTAATATTAATGAGCAAGGTATACATGTTCAGTTTTCATTATTTCATAATTAGTTATATAATACTATTGATATACTATTAAATCAGAAATATTATCAATATATCAAGATATTAGAATATGATGAAATATTAAACTATTCCTGCAACTATTCCTTACAATTTTTAGCTGAGTCTGGCAAGAAAATAGAATTGATAGGAATGCCTGTCAGTGGTTATTGGCAATTTGGTCAAGAGGACATTGAGGAATTGATATTTCTTATCAGAGAAGCAGGCAATGAAAATAAAGATAAGCATATATATCGTCCGAGCCGTGTCAGGCAAATGTTAGCGTCCAGAGCATGTCGCAGTGCAGTCATGATCGGCACAGCGTTAAACACAAGTGAGATGCAGAGGCTAGTAACACAAATGGCACAAATGCAGAACCCATGGAATTGTCCTCATGGGAGGCCCACCATAAGGCACCTGTTATCCTTATTACTAATAAACAAGTGATCTGTGATGTGTAGACAAACATTTTATAAAAACATTTATACTCAAATACAAGCAGATTATTCTTCATTCAAGTCCATCTTTTTAATTATTAAAATCGATTGTCAAAATTAAAAGATCACATAAGAATAAAATCGATTTGCGAAACTAAGATTTTGTAGGTATATTTTACATAATATATCATTTTTCACGATCTCTTAAACTTTATTATTCTTTTATTAATCCTAGAATATGATATTCTATTATACACTGATCGTACGGAATATGTTGAATCCTGAATGCGCGGTCGATATCATAGTTCCTGGGCATTGCGGATGCCAGTGCAACTCTTTGATATCTGACTGACCCTGATGTATGAACAGCAGCTGTGGCGGTAACTTGGCTAACACACTGTCTTGAGGTTCTTCCGTGTGGTCTGCTTCTACCGAAAGATCCCACTGAGCGATCTGATCGTCAGCCCCGCCAGAAGCAAACACTGTGGCTTCCGTGGGATGCCATTCCACGGTGGTGACTGGCGAGGTGTGTTGCTTGAAAGTAGCGACTGGACTTGCACCATCGGATCCGAACTGTCGCAGATCCCATACGTGGAGCAGTCCGTCGTCTCCGCCTGATATCAAAAACTGATTCTCCTTCGGATTCCACGAGATAACGTTGACATCGGCCGTGTGAGCGCCGGACGCCGTCAACATGCACGCGTTCTGTGGACTCGCACGCATATCCCAAATCTTTATGCTGGAACAAAACAATTTTTATAATGATTTGCAAGGCAGTAACATTAAATTCTTGACTCGATTCAGTAATATAAGAGCACATGCATATATTTTATAGAAAATACGAACCTTTTGTCCACAGAACATGATGCCAGAACGTTTTTCTCACTTGGCGACCACTGCAAATCCTCCACGCTGTGCGAGGCATGCGAATTATATGGCCTTTGGTCTACGTGCCAAGACGCGCCGCTGCTGTCGACTCGCCACACGTGAATGTTACCTTTGCAATCGCCAGACGCTAAAGTGCCCGGTTCCGTGCGGCTCCAATCAAGACCAAATCCTTCAGATAGATGGCCTTTAAATGTATATAACGGCTTAATGCCTGCGCTCGCTTTATCACACTTATTACGATATGCGGCCAGCAAACTGGGATTCTCAACTGCGCTCAACTGTTCTTGCAAGTTCCAGATATTTACACGTCCCAGTTCGCTCCAACTGGCGGCTAGAATTGCTCCACCAACTTTTGTACATCTGTAAATATTACAAGTGAAAATATCTGTAAATATATATACTCTGTCACAGTCCTCAATTATCGATGATAGATTTTTATTAGAATTAGAAAAAGTATTTACCTCACCCTATTAATACATCCTTGATGTTTTATAGGGGCGACGCTCATATCTGGCTTACGCTCGTCATCTTCTTCTTCCGAATCGCTCAATTCGCTCTCTGAATCTTCAGAGTGCTGCTTACAACCATGCAAATTGGACATTTTCATGACAAGGAGATTATTGACGTGCGTCTTGGCAGCTTGTGTCCCGGCGACTATGTACATGCTTAAAGGATAATCATCTCTGGAGCCGCCCAAATCATCTGGTATCACATCGAAGCTGAGGCACGGTGCTCCAGATTGCGCGTGATGCAATAATCTGTACGCCGATTTATCCACGGTAAGTTCCTCCCCCTCCTTCAGAGCCTGTCCCGGAAGGTACACCTGCGATTTGGTGTCTTCTCGACTCTCGTCCGCGTTCTCACCCTCCATGGACTCGTCGCTGCTCTCACTGCTCTCGTTCTCGTTTGCGACATCCTCCATCGGTTCCTCATTCATTTCCTCGGGCATATCTTTGAAATTGACAGGCATGTTAAGTAAACGCAACGTTAGGTGACTGCAATGATAAATTGTACAACACTCTTATAAGATATTAAAAGATTTTATATTGTAATTGAAATATTATATACATGTGTGTCCTAACCTAACCTCAAAGATTGTTGCTAAAAATATTAGAGAGCTATATTAACTAAACGTATGTTCGATTAAATTTGTACTTACTTAAAGAAATATGGCGATTAATTTCTTATATTAATTTACGATTATCTTTTCGTTTTTTAAATATAAAATTAAATAAATTGACTTGGTCCGCGTTACAAAGCCACAGTCGCAGTCATAACCACGTGGAATTATCCACCATTTGCGACTTGCGCATGCTCGTCACCCTCGTCACGCACGCGTTTGTAAATATGCTCCTTTTAACTTGTGCTTCGTTTATGCACTTTGAAAAGAAATTAAAAAGAAAACCAAAATGCAATTAAAAAGGAAAACTTAAAATTCATTTTAATTACATTTCCTGCATTTTTGAAATAAGACAGATGTATGTACATTCAAGTTTTAGAAGAGTATTAGATAAATAGGATACAAAGAAAAGTAAAGTCTAACACGTCAGGATAAAATTAAATAAAAAAATATATTATTTTTTTAATAGTAAAAATTTAATATCTCAGAGTCTGCTACAAAAGTTAGTTGTTCGCTCTTTTTCTTCGATTAAATTCTTTCCTTCCGCAAAAATGTCGAGAACCTAAGCCATACAATCTATTTGTCATCACAAAGTATCGCGAAAAAATAAATAATACAAAAAATGAGACACCTAGAGTCATATGATAAATAAAATATTTGTGAACTTATGTCACATTGTCTGCAAGAAATTCTTTTTTTTACCAAAGACGGAAGGTGTAAGACGGCAACTCCGCGCACATCTTAGCGTATATAATTCGCAGAAATCATTACAAAATTTATTCAAGAAGTTAATATACAAAGTACATAATTTATCGTCTGTATATTAACAAGTACAACGCAACTTTTCCTTCGCTTCGACAAAAATGTAGAAAAAGTTGGCGCAGCTGTATAGCCAGGAGATATGCGATACGTGGAAAAAGGATCACGTGTATGGCATTCTACGTATATTAGGCACAAACACTAAATAATAATGACAGTAAAATAATTGACTTAATCACTCTTCTCGCGCGTTCGGTAAAAAGTCACATCAGAAATGAGAACCCGGTTACAGAAAAAATATAGAGTGCTCCCTCACGAATCGATTCATCAACAATCTAAGACTAAACGTAATAATAATAATTGTANTACGTAACCTAAGAATATAATGATAAAGATAAGCACAGATATGAATTTATATATATAAAACACAACAGTAGTTGCATAGTGGAGTCCCTTAGGGAGGAGAAAGGAGAAGTAACAGCGTCTTGCTCAGAGAGAATCCATGGCGATCGAGTTTTGGATTACAAAAAAGAACAGAGATAATTCGCGACGCGATATTAGCTGTGTTCGCTCAAATGGGTATTGTTGCTAGAGTTATTCATTAGTTCGATAGACGCCATCGTGGAGTGCGAATGATTGGACAGCTGAGAGGTGGGATTGTGTCGTGGATTGGTATTGTGGAGGCTATGCAGGTAAGAGCGCTGGACGGGCTTGTGTTGACCAAGCTGCAGCAGGGCCTCCGGTATGGTGAACCACTTTCGCTTCCGGCCGATAGCGCGCGAGTCTTCCCACTCCGGCAGCTCCTCGGTCACTCGCATTACCCATACTTCCGTTCGGTGTTTGTGTTCCGTGTTCTGGAAAAGGGACACATATGAAGGAACCTTCGCGGAATCGTTCGTTCGCTTGAAACCCACGAACGCGACTGAAGCTACGATTATGCAACACAGTTATGCACAGGATAGTACCGTAATAGGGAAAAAAAAGAGAAACAAAAAGACAACGAAGGAGCATAACATAAAAATATCTGTGTGGCATACATCCCGAGTTATAACCTCAAATGTGCCGAGGCAACGGCCCAACTGTCCGAGAACCCCAGCCTCCTCCCGGACCTCGCGAAGAGCCGTGACCGCTGGTTCCTCCTCGGGTTCGACGCCGCCGCCTGGTACTATCCAACTGTCGGGTCTTCGACTGGATGTAACAAGTAGTACCTGCAACGTGACGATGCGCGTGAGAGATCGCAGAGGACGTTCAAACCTGCTCGTCGCTGACCCCGCCGACGAGACAAGTCCAGCTCGATCAACGATCGGAGAAAAGAGAGTTGGGGAGGGGGGAGGGGGGCGAGATCGATTCTCAGAGAGAAGAGAGAAACTAAGCCGGAGTAGCCGGCTCACGCGTGCCGGCAAGGATATACAGGTGGCTGCCATCTGCCAGCTGGCTTACCTCGTCCTCGAGATCGCTCTTGACGCAGATACAGGCAGCCCTGCGTCTGTAGCCCTCCGAGTCGTAGATGCGGATCGAATTCGCCTTCTCCTTCACCATGTTGTTGTTGTTGCTGTCGTCGCTGCTGCTGCTGCTGCTGTTGTTATTGTTGTTGTTGTACCGTGGACACCCTCTCCTCAGATCTTTCGGTGGATTCATAAATAATCGTCAAACGGCCCGACTGGCCATCCTGTGCATCCGCGTCGTCCTAACGTTACTCGTAGCCGACATATTATCGACATCGAGTCCACTTTGCCGTACGTAAAACGTGTGAGCGGCCCGGAATTCACGTGTACAACGGTGGCCGCGGATAGATGCGCCGCCAGCCGTACTCGGAGCCTCGATGCGCGTCCTTCCGTCCGCAACGACGAAACGCGTCTGCCGCCGCCGATCTGTGCCGCCCGCGCGGTAACCTACCCGAACAGAAACCCGATCCTCGCCGAACGCTCGCTATAACCTCCAAGGCAAACCCCCGCGAGGCCCACCGCGCCGACCAACCACGACCGCCCGTGAAGTGGACGGCCCTCCACCCTCTCCAAGACGCCCCGAAAACTTGCAGCCAATCAATCTCGTTCGATCCCTACGCGCACGGCTGCCTTACGGCTCCCTCGCACGGTATGCGTAGCGCGAAGGATTGCCAATCCCCGACGAAAGCCGATGTATCCAATAAGAAGACTGCTATTCGTATTGTCATTCTATTTTATATTTAATCGTCTTACGTACGAGACGGCCATTGGTTGGATGAAATTGAGAAATTTTCAGATCACTTTGAATATGAAATCGGAATAATATCAGCGTTCGAGGCGAAAATTCTCAGCTGGAATCCCTGGAGGACACGTTCTTCTATTAGAGATATTCATCGCTTGCACTGAGAGAAATGTTTTGTATTATGAACCAAAAGTATTGTTGATATATGCTCAAGAAATTTATTTAGTTGCTGTAAACAAATATGTTATTTGCTTATATCTTGTCAAGTCATTTTGGTTTAGAGAACAAAACAGTTTTGTTCTCTAAACAATTGTTTTGTTCTCTAAACCAAACTCAAATTTCTCAAGAGCAATTAAGGCAAAGCGATTAAACAGAGTATTCTCATAAGATGATTCACTAAACGTGATATATAGTTTAGAACAAACTATGTTAGCTAAAGTAATCCAGCCGATGTAAATATTTCCAAATATCTCTGAAAAATATATATTCTGTTGAACAGACTTAGATTTCTCAATAATCGATAAGAAAAATAATATTTTTCTACAATGATTCACTAAACACATATGTACATACATATAGTAAATAATACAACAGTCAAATTAAAAATAGATTCAGACAAAAATAATGGAGCATGAGTAATCATTTTACAATCAAAAATGTTTCAAGAATTTATCATATTATATTTATGAATAAATGTTTAAACGATCAAAATCCTTAATCTTTTATAAATTATACATAAATTTTACTTAAACAGAACTTCGTTTATTAACTAATGCTAAAGCAACGTCGCTTTATTTCGACCTAATACTAAAAAAAAAAAAATGTTCGACTTAACTCTTAATAAGGCAAAATCAAGTTAGCCAATGAATCAACTTATGAACTTACAATCACTTTGTATAACAGTCATTCAGAACGCTTATCCACAATTACAGCGATTGCACGATTCATCGCACCTCTTATACGTAGAAAAAAAACAGTTTGTAAAATTAGACGTCTTGTAAAATCGAACGTAGCTTATAAACTATATATTTAAGTCAATAGTGTCATACATACAAATGGTTCATTACAACCTGTGTATCCACAGTTACAATCCTGCGAGTTTAGGCTTCCGTCGCCTTCCCATCGCGATCTCATTATTCTACGGAGCTAGATTAGACGCACTTTCGGGCTTTCACATTTTATTTGGCGGCAATCAGATCGATTATTGTTACAGCTCCTCGAATAGAAGAATTCCGTACCATAGATCCTAAATCAACAGGAAGTACCGTTCAAGATACGAACAAAAAGATATTTTAAACAAAAGAACCGGACCTTTTCCTAAACAAAAATTCCTCGAATGACTAATTTTTACTTAAAAATATTATGCAGTTGTCGAGTAATTAAAAATTACAGAAACTTCCGGTGAAACTTCGAAAGATAAGAATATTTTTTTATTTAAATTAAAACTTTAGCAAAATTTTAATGTAAAGCTCGCCGATTAATATCGAAAATATGCGGTAACTCAAGAATATTCTGTACAATTAAAAAATAAAAAACGACATATTATATGTATATAAAAAAACATTTCGTGCGTTTCTTTTTTGTTTTGAATAATTATAAAAACGAATATCGTTGATTCTGTTTATTATTTTAGTTGCAATTCTTGCACCTTTGCTACCGCTTTTGAATACACTTATACTCTTTCTTTTTCTTTTTTAATATGTATGTAAATAGCAAGAAGGTACAACTAAGATACGAACAGATTCACAATACGGAGTACCGCTACGGAACCGAGTGCGAGAAGCGAGCACGTGCGTGCGTGTCATCTTGACATGCGGCGCACACACAGGCAAACGCACGTGCTCCTCATGTTTCACTGTGCCACGATGCAGGATACGCGCGGTCTATTTGCGTCCCTTCTCGTCACTGCGCGCATTACCTTCCGTTTTCCACCTCGCATTCCGTCTTTGTATAAATCGTCGCAATACAACGAGCCTTACATATCGTAAAATCGATAAACGACCAGCCGCAAGACACAATCCTCGCCTCAATCAGTAACGTAATACAAAGAACCTTCTCGTGTGTGTTATCGCTATTACCGCTGTCATCTTTATCTTGGATTCTCTTTACACCTTCCTTCCGCTTTCTCTTTTTTTTTCTTTTTTTTTTATTTCTTTACGAAAGCTTGTCGTCTCTACGGCCACTTACCTCTCGTATAGCTTAAAAAAGGTATGTGTGTATTGTGTGGTGTATACACATATATATGTATATATAAATACAAGATGTTTTAGGCGTCGCGCACTTTCTCTTGAATAGATACTTCTTTTTTTTTTAATTTACATATTTAACTTGTTAATTTAAATATTCGTAATATTAAATTTCTTTAAAGCTCCAAATTGTTTTTTTTTTTTTTTTTTAAGACCGCTTGTAGTCCAACGATTGATTTTTCTGATGGAACCTTTTTACAATCGTTTATCAGTGGAAAAAGTATCTAAAGGTATCTGTCGAGAGAAAGTGTGCGAGAATATGCATATATACATATACATATATATGCATGTGTATGTACATACTTTATGTTTACGCATTCGGTTTTAATATAATTTATTTCTAGTTCCTTTCGCGTGTTTTTTTCTTTTTCACCGCATCGTCTTCATTTCCCTGTTCTCCTCGTATTCTCCTCATTGCTCTGTTAGTTTGCATCTCACGCAAGTGACAAATCCGAGCCGAACATATACGGTTTGCGTACATTACTGGAACAATGATAGACTTTGATTGTTCGTATTACAAAAACTACTTCTGCTGGGTTATGTCAATCCTTATCCATATACAAAAGAGATTAATTACACAGTAGGTAAATCCTCAGTAATCGATAATAGACTGTACATCTCGGTAACACGGAGCGTGTCAATTCTCTCTAATAACAACAAAAGAGATTTATCACATTAGTATGAATCTCAGTAAGGAAGGTTAAATCAGAACCTTTATTGTTACTACAGCATCAACAGTGTTACGTCGTCATCTCCAGTGCTCGAAACTCTTATACATTCTGGCTCTCCCTTTTATGAAAGTATCAAAAATATCCTTTCTAACACTCATTCCCCAACAGACAACGGAAATTACGATATATCGTTTCAATACTAAAAATCAATAAAAGTATAACTAACGTATCTAAGGTAGAGCTCACCTGTCCCTACACAGGTTTCCTTGACTAAGATTCGTCCTGTCCCCCGTTTCCAGAAAGAGAAAAAGAACCATAAAAAGAATAAGAAAAGAAAAACTCATGATCGAGAGATAATAAAGATAAGATTGTCCTGCTTAAGCGCTAAATCGAGTTCAAGATGTAAAACTAAGTAAAATTTATAAATATGGTACAATTGATATTAAGCGATAGAGCAATAATAGATTAATTATAGATACGTATAGATAATAGCATTGTATCGTTGAATCCTATGGCGATTTTTTTTTGTTATTTAAGTCCTCCTTAACAATAGTAGAATTGAGGATTGAATTAAAACATCTGTTTCCGTGTGTTCGATTTGATGAGCGAGTCTCGTTCAGTCGAACAATTCACCGCACGCACCAATCACCATTTGCGGACTAGCAGCCACCTTGACTAGCTTCTTTTCCTTAAATTTCTGCCATTTCCTGCCACCTCAATCCCATCGGTGTGAATCTCCTCTGGGCTAGCAACTTGTTCCACTATACTTCATCAAGTTCAGCAGGTACGAATCAATCTCCAGGATGTTCAGGGCAGCTACGATTTACTTGAAACCACTTATCGATACAGCTGGAAAAACACATAAAACTTTACATCTATATCCATCCTGTCATAGTACATTGAAATATATCAAGTACGTAAAGCTGATATACATTTTAATTTATTAACTCTAATTGTAAGTAATTAACGGCTACTTCAATATTACGTTAATTAATATTAAAAAATTTTATTACTGAAAAGTAATATATTAATATCTTTACAGCACGTACAACAATACTTGTATATAATCACACTTATAAATACAGCAATTATAAAAATACTTGTAATTTATGTTTTAATTTAATTTTTAGATATACGTGTACACTTTCATCATCAACATACTTTCTATCACCAGAGGAATTAAAATAAAATAACAGATAAATCGCATCGTCGTACATACTTTTTATGATATATACAGAGACAGGGCAAGCGTGCTATAAGATCTCCGGATTGTAACTCCTCCAAGCAAATGACACATTCGCCTTTTCCATCTGTCAGCACGTCCTCTGTCAGGGCAACAAAGCATAAAAATTTGATTATCATCCTAATAATTATCACTTGGCTATTAAATGTTAAAACTAGTTATTGGTGAGCATTCCAAAGCAACGATTCACCGACTGATGAACACGGGAGATACAAGGAGCAGTATCTATTGTTTCGCAGGCAGATAGAAGCTTGTCAGCAGTTTGTCCGCTTACCATTATAACTGAGCCGTGGCTTGGTCAGGCACATGACCAGGTGACACTCGATATCATCCGGCAGAATGAACTTGGAGCATACGGGACACTTTAGACCTTGAACACAAAGGCAAACAACGTCAGAAAAGAAAGAGAGAGAAGCGACAACGATGAGAAGGCGAAAATTGGGGGATGCAAATCGGTAAAGCGCAAATACCATAAAAGACCCGTCTGACGCGGTCCACCGGGACCACAGCCTCGGCCTCGTGCTCGTTGAGGCACGAGCTCACTATAATTCCCATAATAGCCCCGACATAACCTCAGCCATGACCCGCTGTCCCGCGCGGCGATCCTCGCCCGTGCCTCATCCTTCCCTCTCGCGTGGCGATCCTCGCGCGAGCGACACGCCCTTCGCCGCTCTCGCACTCTCGTTTCGCCGCTCCGATATTTCTCTTGCCGATTGAAAATTTACCCAGGCCCCGCACGGTGTCCTCGGGCTATCATCGATTGTGGTACGCGGTTACCGGGCCAACCACCCCGGCAACACGCGTCAAAACAAACGCCCCCTGTCCCACCCGCGAATCATCGTCGCGCACCAACTCCGTCCGCGGAGCTTTCGCGGTTGCGCGACCTAACCTCGCTTTTTTTGCGGCGCTCGCCCGCAATTAGGTTAGAGACCGTCGATTGATGCCCGCGCCGAGCAGGGACCCCCCCATGCGAAACGCGTCGCGCAGAATAAACTTGGACAGATCGCGGCAGAAGCGCGATAAACAACTGGCGGCTGGCTGACAAACAGAATCGACGACTCTACCTTGTGACGTTATCGTACAGCGTTTTTTTTTTTCTCTTCTCTTTTCTAAACAGAACAGCAGGGAACTGATCAATGATTGATATTTTGATATTTTGACGATACAAAAACTCTCAGCGCGGCGACGAGGTAGATTTGTAGTAAAATTGACGTCCAACGCGTATAATGGAGAAACTTGGCGGATCTGTTGGGCGAGCGGTCCAGTTGGCAGCTGGATAAACAGTATGTAAACAGCTGAAGAGGAACGGTCAGCTCCCGTTGAGGCTTACCGTTGAGGGACCAAATGTGCGAAGGCAAGCTGTGAGCGGCGTAGACGCGACCACTCTCCTCGTCCGTGTCGTCGGAGTCGAGCTGCGGCAGACCGAGGGCCTGGCCGACCCCCACGCCGACCGAGGTGGAGAGGCCAGCTTGCTCGGCGGAGGAGAGATCCGGCACGGAGCTGAGTGAGCGCGCCCGCTGCCTACTGTCCCCGGAGATGCGCGAGTTCTGCGACTGGTTGGCCTGCTGGTGCTGGTGCTGGAGCATGCCCACGCCGCCAGGCAGGGAGCGAAGCATGGAGAAGCCCTGCATCGCGGTCTCGTTGGCCCCAGTGGAGGATTGACCGTTGCCACCAGCGGATTGTGCCACGGTGCTCGCCTTGGCTCCCATTCCAGTTGAGGTGAATTCCAAGATCCGTCACCACGTGTTTGCGCCGTCACCGCGGCCGCGCTTCCGCGCTATCTCACTCTTTCTCTTTCTCTCTCTCTCTTGCGCTCTCGCTCTCTCACACTCCGTCTATCTTGTTCGTCCGCCTGCCCGGCGATCAATTCACCTGTCAGCCGGTTCCACAGCTAGGGTCGACCAGGAAGAAAAGTGAGAAAGGAGAAACACGACCCCCCGGGGTCCCGGGTACCTCAGGTCCAGGCAGTGGTACGCGGACGCACACATACACTGGTACCAGTCCTCGCGCGCCTCTCCGTCTCGCCCTCGTTCTCCCCCGCGCTCACGTCGGCGTCTCGGCGTCGGCGTCGACGGCGACAGACGGCTCGACGACCTGGCACGGCCCCACGGGCGGCCTCACGCTCTTACAACACTTCGGGATTTAACTTAGGCCGGAATTTAGCAGACGTGCGCCACAACAAGCAAGTCATTTCGTCCGCGAACATACCAGCGGCTCGTCACACAAAACATTCCCCGACATCTTAAACTTCCTAGATGTCAACACGGTCGGCTCGCGCAGACCCTCCACTCCGCGCGGCGCAAGACTTTGCGCGTGCACGTCAAGGGTTACGTGACCACTCGCGGCGACTCGATGGGTCGCGCGAGCCTCGAGTATTGCGCGCGCACGCGCGTCTTGGGCAACTTTTTCAAACAGATTTTCATTGGAATTATTCCGTTTTCTTTAAATAGAAAATATCATAAAAATCTAAAAAAATAATTAAACAATTTCGATCGGAATTGATTTTGAAAAATTCTGTATTACGTGTCCAAAGAGGGGGAATGGTAGGACGAGTCTGATTGGCAACGCCATATTATGGACACATTTCAAGGCCCATTCTACACAGAGTCGTAGGGTCGTAAGCAAATCGACCAATCACTATCAAACATTCTTGTAATGTAATTATAAAATAGGCCTCGAGTTATATCGTTTGCAAGTTAAAAACTTTTGAAATCTAAATAAAAAATAAATTTTCTAATCAATAATCATAAATGATAAATTTTCGCAAATATCCAACTTCAAAGATAAAAAGCACACGTGATGCCAAATGCACATATGTACGCGAAGTACGAGTGTGCGTGCAAATATGTATGAATAAATTTTAAGGTCTGGATTATAATCGAAAATAAAAGGCGGAAATTTGAAATACGATATGTACATAAATCGTAAAACATTAAAAAAAATGATTTCCTTAATTTTAACTATTTTTCTTTTGTCTAGTTAAACATTATCACATTTTATTATCAGCGAACAAAAGAGCACTCCAAGAGTTCTTTCTTTTAAGAATATTTCTCTCGGTTCTTTCTTAAAGAAAAAACAGCCCACCTTATATCAATATAATCCATTAATCTTTAATGTGAAAATATCCGACATAAATATTAATCGCACAACATATACCAAAAATTTATGTATACATATATTTATATACCATTTTTTTTATAAATATGAAGTATAGATATGTACAGTTTAATCGATATAAAAATATCTAAAGATGTCTTGTAATCTTTATACACGTACAATAGGTTTCAAAACGGCGAAAATGGCACGTAGTTGGTAAAATAATTAATTAGTAGTTTTGACATAGGTTACGAGTATCAGCCTTTGAATCGGGGCTCAAAGAGCTCCAAGGGGTGTCGAGACACTTTTGTAGCTTCGATTCGGACCGAATCTCATCGTCGGCATCGCATATCTCAACGATCACGTAGTGCTCGTATACTAATCTGTCCAGCCAATCGTTGAGGTCCTCACCCATTTTATTCTGACTCTGCGTTATCGGTTCGTTCGCCATCGCAGATTTCACTATCTTTGACCAACTTTTATTCATCTCCTCTGTAATATGATAGACAGTGCTCGGACCGTCTATTATCTCCTTCGCCTTGTCCAAGTCTATCCTCTTTGTCTTCCAGTAGGACAATGGAATTACCAGAAATTTCAATTTTGCTATCAGTTGAGAGTCGGCAACTAATAACAGCCGCCATGTACCAACGGCTAATTGTTCGTTTAGCTGTGGCTTAACATGTCCTACCTGAAAAGACGTACATAAAGTTACACAATGCCATTATGAAACCTGATTACGAGAGGAAATTTAAAAAAAAAAAAAAAAAGCTTTCATTATAAGAGAACGTTTGATATTGCATATGATAATTACCAAAGTCATTTCTTCAAGCAGCAAATAATTCATGTCGGCAAGGCGACCTTGCGGATCAATCCATAAAATCGAAATATTCTGTGGTATCGTAATACCCGCGTCAAACTCATAAGCCAAAGCCGGAGTCGAGTACGGCCCTATGCTGCCCATCAAGTTTCTAAATGTCTGCTCCTTTTGATCGTAGTCCGTACTAACGGAGAGACTTCGTATCTTTCCTGACCATAATTTACTAGCGGAAAAGTTGTGTCGCATAGAGATCAAAGCCTCCACACGTCTCGCGGAATCATCGGGCAGTGCAGATACATCGGAGGATTCTTCCTTGCTCTCCGCCAGAATTAGTATCCCGGCGAAGCGATTTTCGCGAAAGTACGCGGAATTTTCCAACAAGCGGACATTTTTGTGATTTATTTTCAGCTTGCGATAAACCAATCTTGCCAAGGAATATGAGAGCGTTAACAACGCGTCATCCGGTAGCGGACTCAAATCCGCGTAATGATACAGACTTTGCCAGTACATGTCGTAGCCCTTCAATCCAGTTTTGTTCATTCGCTCGGGATACAGCCATTCCTCCACGCGGTCTATGATTCTATGATCGATGACAGGTTCGAATTTACGGGCAAAGAATATATTGCGATCCACCGTGTTTCGTAGCCGATTAAAATCCTCGAGCTTAAAATCATTTGGACTGCATCCGCACCAATCGACCACGGCCTTGTACTGGCACTTACAACCCAACTTTCTCTTCCAGTTAGTCATGTGCAGATTATTGTCTATGTAAGTATTGCAGAATCGTGAGTTTCTCAAGACCGTATGAAAGAACGATTCGGCCGGCAGCAAGGTATATTTAAACAGTTTCAACAGGTCGGTTACCAGTTGATTGGGATTTGGAGCGGCAACGTACTCGACAAAATCTCGGCTCAGAGCGAACCAATCGCTACCACCATCGATTTGAATACCTATGGGAAAAAAAAAAATATATATATATATATATATATATAATGTGCGTAGGCTCAGTGTTCAGAAATAATCAATTCAAATGCTTAAAATAATACTCAAAATAAGCAGAAAATTGTGTATGAAATAAAAATATATAATTTTTTAACATACCATCTGGTAATTTTCGATCGCCAATACGCCACATGCGTGCTTCACACTCGACAAAAGTCTTGTCTAAACCCTGTTTAGTTATAAAACGCTGAACCTCCCTGCCATGCGACTTTGCGAAATTCATACCCTTATTCCAACTGAGAAATTCGGTCAGCTGATTATTGCTTTTCAAAGGGAAGTCAGATTCTGATAGATTTACGAGAAAATCCCAGTGTTGATGATAGGCGAGCATCTGTTGTGCGGATTTCAAAAATGTCATCAAGAGGCTCGCGCCGCCCCAGATACTCGCGTGTCGCAAGCCTTCCCCCCTTGCCACTTTGATATTGTTTAGTTTACATGATTTCTCCAGTTCCAACATTTCGCGATATAAATAATCTTGCCTCTGAAAATATACAGTGTAAGTTTATAATAGATACAATATGGAAATTATTACAGATCTAAAAAAAGAATTTAAATAGAAATACATAATAAATTGTAATTGAGAAATTTATGTTTCATGATTCAACTTACAGTTGAAGTAATTTTGTCCCTTTATATTGTTGCACTTACCGCATCAACGTGAATATAAAATAAGTGCGAGGGATGATACAAAATACTGATAAGTCGTTTCACTTGCCGACTCGCCCTGCCATTCACCGTCAGCAGATAAGCTATTCGCATAGGTTGCTCGGATTCATTTTTTAAACTCGAATTTCGCGCCTCTTGAGGCTTAAATTCTGTCGGGACAAAGGGTATTGTTGAATAATCCATAGACGTCTATGTATATCTACTTGCACTTACGTACTTTGAATTCCAGTCGAATAAATATTGATAGTTAAATAACCACCGCACGTCTGCTTCGGATTGCCGGAACATTTCATGTTGCAGCTGGAATCTGGTAACCGTTTCGTCTGCAGTGGCTCTTCCATTCCGCAAAAACACTCTATCCTAAAATCATGTGTCTGTGATGCGCTTCAAAAGAATTACACAGCGTGCTTGTATTTTTCGATCAATCGTATAGTAATCGAGACACTAACGAGTACTCTGTACCGGCGTATGGAAATCCCGATTGAAGACACATGTAAGCGCAACGCTCGGGCGTATTGTTCCCTTTAAAGACGTGATAGTAACCGGAGAGCGCTCTCGATGTCTTGTCGTCCTTGAAGCAGCCCAAGTTGATCGGCATGCCTGCGAAGCCTGGAGAATGGGGACACGAAGATTGTACTCTATCCGGGTATAAGAAACCCTGCTGGCTAAGGCACGTCACATTGACAATGCGTTGCTTGCATGCCTGACTCTGAGCACGCGTTACGGCGCTCACCGCCTCCCGGACCGTAACCTCGCACGCAGGTGTGAAATTCAATGACTTGCGATCTAGTCTGACTCTGGCCGTGCGATTTCTCAGCTGAGTCTGCTTGCTCGCCTGCTTGTCAGGTGGAAGTTTCAGTTGACGTAAGCCTTTCGGCAGGCCCTCATCCTCCTCAGGTTGGGAAGAACCACCCTGCAATTTGGCAAACGTATTCTAACGCTGTTGCCTTCCAAGGGATAACGAGAGAGGTTAGGCTTACCTCTCCGGACGACAGCCGGGCGGACTTGCCGTCGTCGTTGACCAGGCCGAAGAACGTGTGCAGGTAGACCTGGACGCAGAGCATGATTATGCCGACGAGGAAGACCAGCCGGTACTTGCGCAGGCAGCTCGTCGACCGACCGCCGCCCGGGTGGTTCCTGACGTTCGGCATTATTCTACGAGGCTCGCCCGCGATCACCGTCGACTGCGGCATGCGATCGAGGAAGCCGGATCGGCGGCCTCATCGGCGAAACCTCCGACTCACGTACCGCCGGCGTTCCCCCTCAGCGGAGACCTGGACGCGCGTCTCCATTCATGCGCGCACCCGCGTCGCACAACTTCATTCTTGCTCACACGCACGCACAGGCACTCGCCCTGATGCCAGCTACGCGAATGCGAGTTACGCGACCACTGCGACGCGACCGCGTCAGCCAGACAGCATCTCCTGAATGATTAAGCGCGCAGGAGGCTGGGACGGGCTAGGTCGCCAGCCCCAGGTTAAGTTAGGTTAGATCTGCGCGTCACAGAGCGCGTGCCTGGCCTGGCCTGTGTCGATCCGACGGCGGCCGCCTAGGTTATGGTCCGCGCCTTAAATAATGCAGTAAACAACTTCAGTCACGCTTTTTATCGGTCTATGCGGTCATCCACGAGGAACGCCCATGGCAGCCGGGCGCCGTGAGGAAGCCGCGAGATCGTTGCAAGCCAACCTGCGGTGAACGCGGTGACGTAGGTGCTGCGCGACGGAGGGTGTACGGATTCAGATGCGACGCCAGAAAATGGCAAATGCGATGCACACGCACAAGACCAAGGAGGAGGATATCATGGAGTGTTTCCTCTATCCCAAGTTCTGCTACGCGTCCGACCCAGACGCGGTGACGGAGGCTAGGCTGAGCGAGGAAATCACCAAGTACGACGAGGAGATCGCCTCGTTCGTCGCCGATCACATCTGGCACCGCGATAGCTTAAGTTTCCGTCCTAGGACCAAGCAGGCGATGCTGCTCAACCGAACTTTGGAGGGATCAGCGGTGGAGGAGGGTGAATACTTCGCTTCAGCTTGTCGTCGTCCCTGAAACGATCCGATAATCAATAAGAATAATTGATCAATTTTTTCCAGATTACCATACCTTGCCTCACATTTATGCGAATCTGCGCTTTGACGAGGATTTAGGGGACGAGTGGCTGACGGTGTTTCTGATATTTCGGCTCACCAAGATCTTCGACGGATTGATCGCCAGAGTGGTGGACGCGGACGGAGAGTTTCTTCTGATAGAAGCCGCTAATGTCCTGCCGCTCTGGGCCAGCCCCGAGACATGCCAAGACCGTGTGTTCATTCATAATGGTGATATTCATGTTATTAGAGAGAGGGGAACGTCGTTTCCCAATTTGCTGAACAACATAAACGGCAAACCACATATCTCCAAGATGTCTGAGAAGGTGCAGCGTGTGTTTCAAAAGCGAATCGGCATATACCCCGATGAGATTCAGAAGAGGAAACACAAGACCAGGGCGTTCCTTCCAGAGAAGGCAGCTTCTATACTTCGTCTAGAACCAAGACTTATAGCTCCAGTGATTAGAACTATCTGCCATTCGGATCCAGTCGAACGCAAAGTACAAAAAAATTTATAATTTCAAGAGGTTCTTGATTAATAAAATTCAAGTTTAGTATAATAACAGCTTATTAGAAAAGAGTTTATGTAAAAAAATTTTCGTGTTCTAATTCATGTGTTGTGTAGTCTTTGGTACAAAAAGTAACAATCGTATAGCCTGTCAATTATACTAAATTTGAACAACATATTTAATCTTGTTTTAAATATAGAGTCAAAATTTTCTACGTATCACATCTGTTCCTACTGTATCTTGTAGGTTTGTCGCGCCATGAGGTATTTCCCTCCCGAGCAACGAACTATGGTCAATGTTAAAATGACCAAGTGTTTGTACGCGATGGCGACGCATTGTCGTTATACCGGTGATCCAAGAACAGGTTGGAACATACCACCTGCGACTTGCTCAAAATACAATGCTCATGTTCTCGGAGTTAAAATAGCATGCGGTTTAGAGATGTTAGTAGCTCGGGCCAATGAGGAACGTAGAAAACGTATCAAAGAACAGTCGGACGTTCCCGACGATGCTGAAAAGTTAAAGACAAACGAATCAGCTTTCAACGCTTACCTAGCTCGTTTAGAGGCAAACGGTTACTTTAGAGATCTGTTGGAAGGTAGTCAGGAACGTGATAAGCTGCTGTCTACGGCGAAAGAGTATTTCTTGAAGCATGCGACTTTATTTGATAATCTAACGAATTTGTACGAAAGCGATGCTCACAAAGTCTTAGAAGCATGGGAGAATATACAGACGAATGATATTGAGATGCATGGTAATTTGTTATTTATATTATTTATATTAGTTACATATTTAAATTACTAATTTTAAAAGTAGTAAAATAAATAATTTTCAAACTATTGCATTTAGCTATAATCGTGTATTTTCTATATGCAGCTCAAGATGAGACTATGTTGAGTCCCGTGGACAGCGATAGTTGGCTAAATGTGGACCCAGCGCAATTAGATGCATATTTGAACCAGCAGTGGGGCAACGTTAGGGATAAAAAATTGGATCAAGAACCTTTGAGTCTTCGAGAAAAAGTACAATCGTTTCTTAACCAAACCAGTGATGTTGATGGCGTGCATTTCTTAGGGTATGATTTCTATCTGTCAATAAAATAGACAATTCTGATGAACATATAACTATGATCTATTCGCAAAACAAAAATTGGATAATCGTCAATTTCGTTTACAGAGAACAATCAATGGACAATGATATGCAAGACGCAGAGGATGGCACGCGAATAGACTTCGACGCGGACGTATTCGATAGTACGTTAAGAGGCATCCTAGATTTAGTCGTTCCGGGAGGAGAGGGTGAGTTCGAGGGTAGCTCGGAGGGATCGCTGGGTGGCGATGACGAGGATAAGGGCGGCGATATGGACAAATACATGCGGCTGTTAGACTCGCAGCTGCAATCACAGATGGTAAAAGACGAGAACTCGGTAGTGAACGATGGTAACAATAGCACGGATCCCGTAGAGGCAAGTTTGCGAGAAAGTATCGAAGCCGAAGCCGGCGGCTCCGGTCCGGCCGGGAACATAATTGGTGGTCCTGTTCGGAGGCTCATGCACTTGCAGTTGCAATCACCTACGACGGTACCGCCCGACTTACAAAGTTAATGGCACTACGTAAAATAGATGATTAACATAGATTAACATTCGATTCACGTTAACATTCGTAAACATTATTACAATCTTCGCTTCATTCTGCAAAAGTACATTAAGCATTTGCCATTTCAAACAAGGAGAAAAGACAATGGACTAAAATCTCGTTGCTATCCAAATTATTACACATTTATTACTTAAAATATATACTTAATGTTATCGATCAAAGCACCTTTATCACACAGTTAGTACCGTTGATACATATTTCACAATTGTACTTTTCATCACTCGGCTATCACTGTTTTTCATACAAATTATAT